>JAOVYW010000075.1:43969-65906 GCA_025775045.1 Hiodon tergisus | reverse complement strand
AACTTCAAAATCTTCTCCTATTGCTTCATTAAAGAGCATGCGAGGACCAGAGCAGACAGAATTTTGTCCTCAACAATACTCAGTCCCCTCCTATACTCCCTTTTCACGCATGACTGTGTGGCCACACACAGCTCCATCATCATACTTAAGTTTGCGGACGACACCAACCGTCCTGGGTCTCATCTCCAACAACTGTGAGACTGAATACAGAGAGGAGGTAAGGGACTTGGCTACATGGTGCCAGGACATCATTCTCTTTCTTAATGTCTGCAAGACCAATAAGATGATTGTGGACTTCAGGATGTGGCAGAGGGGGGGATCACGCCCCCATACACATGATGGAGCTGAAGTAGAGAGAGTCTCCTACTTCAAGTTCCTCAAAGATGAACTCACCTGGTCCAGGCAAGCAGACGCTGCAGTAAAAACTGACCAAAAGCACATATACTTCCTGAGGAGACTCAAGAAGTTTGGGATGTCTGCAAAAACTCTCACAAACTTTTATAGGTGCACCATTGAGAGCATCCTCTCAGGCTGCATTACTGCCTGGTACAGCAGCTGCTCCGCTGATGACTGCAGGGCCCTCCAGAGGGTGGTGAAGTGAGCGGAGACATCATCTGCTGCCATCTCCCTTCCATTCAAGGCATTTACCATACATGATGTCTTAGGAAAGCACGGAACATCATAAGAGACTACAGCCACCCAGGCTACGGTCCGTTCACACTGCTGCAGTCGTTACCAGAGAATAAAGACATGCACTTCCAGACTCCCAAACAGTTTTTACCCCCAGACCATAAGGCTCCTCAAACAGCAACACTAATCTATTAATCACACCAACACTTCATATGCTCTGGTCACTTTCTATGTACATTCATGTACATTAGCACATTTTAATGTATCCATTTGTAGTCACTACAACACTAATATTTATCATATTTAATATTATAATTTATACAGATTGCTTCTAGTCGCTATTGTTACGTTATGTATATTTAGTTTTTCTTTTATTATTTTTGCCTTATATATTATTTACCCTTTCCAGCCCAGAGATGCCAATTGTAATCATATTTGTGGTCAATTTATTTATTTACTTATGTTTAATTTTTTTGTCAACATTGATAGTAATAAAGGCAGGTATTGGTTAAAATATGGACCAGTGGCAAGGGGTATTAGAGAAAGGGTGCTTTTTTACTTTTTACTTTTTTTCCCCTAAAAATATAATTGAACTATTTACTGTATATGTCGTTAAAGATAAAAAGAATGAAAACGCTACTATTATATATATATAGTATTTTTGAACAATATTAATTATAAAATTGTATATGATAAAAAATTTAAAAATTAAGGGTTTTTTCATTACAGAATAATGTCATTTAGTCTTATTTAATGTATTTTTCCATATAAAATGTACATTCCCACGTAAATAAATGTCTGCTGTTTGAACTATGAGTTTGCCTCATCCACTAACTGAGCAGTAAAATTAATTTCCGATTATCGCGGGACCCATTTTGACGAAGTTCGCGGGTTGTCAGAGCTCGCGTCTAGTCTCCCATTGCTTGGAGACCTGAACATGGAAAATGAGTCTGCACCCTCTACTACTGCTATAGCCTTTGTTACAGATTTTAAATGTGCTATTTCGTTGTGTGACCACCAATTTCACACAGTTAAAGAACTTATATACCACATAAAAGAACATATTGTGGAGAGGCAACCTGTGGCATGTCCAGTAACACTGTGAAATCATAATTTACTGCTCATATGTCCAGGAAACCTAGAGCATGTTCGGTGGATAGCATAAGTGACATTTAAAGGAAAACTAGGGAAACTATTTCACAGTCTTGTACTGTCATTGCATGTGAAGATGCTCCCCAGAACTCAAATGATGCAACATTAAATTAAAGCACTGAATTGCCACAGAATCAGAATGTTCCATTACATAGAGCCTAAGAAAGTAACATAATGAAATTATGAAATATGACACAAAGGTTTGCATACTACATACCTGTGATAGAAACATTAAGTAGCTTATTAGAATCAGAACTATGGATGAATTCAGTGTCACAACCATCTTGTGAAACAGACGCTTGTCTGATGACATAAGTGATGGCAAAAACTTTAAGTCCAACCAGTTCTTCATTGAAAATCCAGAATGCCTGAAACTAATTCTCTATCAGGATGCTTTTGAAATTGTCAATCCCCTCGGTTCTGCTAATGCTAAGTTATTGCAGTCTATCTACCTGTGGCTAATTTACCTGCTCATGTGCGGTCCAATACTGATCACATGTCCCTTGTCTTATTGTGTGTAGAGAACGACCTAAAACAATTGTGCTAATGAAGTGCTAAGGTTTTCTCAGACATGTTAGTAGATTTGAAAGATTTGGAGGAAAACAGAATTACTGTAGGTGGTGAGATGGTTAAAGGAGCTCTGTATTGTAGTGCTGGTGATAAGTTGGGTTCACACAGCATTTGTGGGTTTACTGAAAATTTCAGTCATTCTCAGTACTTTTGCAGGTACTGTGAAATTACGCGAAGTGAGTTTCAAAATGATTACCCAAATTTTTGTGGTCCACAGCGCACTCCTGAAAGTTACAATTCTGCTGTTCGTGATGAACAAACTGAAGACCTACAAGTCAACAAAGGCATAAAGTTAAACTCTGTTTTCAATACTCTGAAATCTTCTCATGTTTGCCAGCCTGGTCTCCTACCTTTTTTAGGCCATGACATATTTGAGGGTGTCTTATCCTATGATGTTGCATTGTACTTGAAGTATTTCATTAAGAAGAAGCAATGGCTTACATATTCAAGTTTGAACCGTTGCATCAAGCAGTTCAAGTATAAAGGAAGTGATGCTCTTACAAAGCCATGTGCTGTCAATTCTGAAATGCCCAAGCTTTCAGGCCAAACCATTCAGAATTGTAATTTCGTAAGGTTGCTTCCTGTATTAATTGATGAGAAAGTGCAAAATCCAGAAGATGACGTAAGGCAGTTAACTCTCCATCTTAAAGACATTTAAGCAAAATATTTCATCAGCACAGGTAGCCTATCTAGACATTCAAATACAAGAATATTTGGAATCAAAAAAGTATTTATTTCCTGAGAGTCCACTAAAATCAAAACATAATTTCTTGCTGCACTATCAGGAACTCATTTTTAAATTAGGTCTATTGAGTAGATTATGGACGATGCGCTTCAAAAGTAAAAACAGCTACTTTAAGAGATGTACCAGGCATTTTAAAAACTTTAAAAACATCTGCCTCACTTTATTCTAAAGACATCAGATGTTTCAGGCATATCTTTCAGCTGGACCAGGATTCAGTCAGCTTTTGCAAGTCAAAGACAGTTGCACTTTTTACCCCAACCTTTACAGTGACACAATTAAACATGCAGTGAGAGAGTTTAGGTTTTCAGAAATCAATACTAGTGTATCCACAGACATAGTGTATAAAGGTACATCATATAAAAAGGTTCATTTCCTTGTGTCAAAAAATTATTAGTCCATTGAATTTGGAGAACTTAAATTAAAAATGATGCCGTTGTGTATTTTGTGATGGAAATACATAAAGCAGACTATCATTCTGAATACCATCTGTACTTTGTGACAAAACAGAGCACCAGGTTGCAATGTCTCAACATTAACCAGACTCCTGAAACCAGCAGCTCACCTGTTGATGCCTTGCCAGGACCTCCCACAATCTTGCACTTTCCTTCACCTAGAAGTTCACAATCATCCTCTTCCAACAACCCACCAAAGCCCCAGACTGGGTGGATACCTTTCTGATACCATGGGATAAGTTCCCAGAGGAACTGATTCAGTCATTGGAGAGAGGAAAACGACCAAGTCCACGAATGAGAAGAGAGATGGTCCGGATTGTGGTTTGTGAGAAAGTTCTTGCCCAAGTGAAAATAATTCTACTGAAGTTGCCAAAAAGATGGGGGCAAAATATAAAAAATTTCTGCAAGATGTAATAGAGGGAGATGTGATTGGGCCAGGATACTACCCTTTGGTTAAGCACTTGCAATTGTGCTTGAAAATGTGAAGCGATCTATGACCCCAAACATAAGACAATGAAAGTTTTGCACTGATGAGTCCCTGCAGAACAGAGAGCAGCAATTCTGGATGCTTATGGATGCACTAACTGGGATTTAAAATTTCTTCCCCTTAGAGAGACCCCAGAGAGCCATCGGGAAAAGAAAGAAAAACTGAATATGATGTCGCAGCAAACTGATGCAAATCTAGAGGTCAAACATCTAATGAAGTTGACTTTCTACACACAGCGTAAACAAGTCAACCAGGGGGAAAACAAAAAATGCCTCCTGGAAGAGTGGCGGTTTTGGTTCAACGAACTTGGCATGGCAGTTCACTTCAAGGAACTTACCAGAATTGGGCTTAAAGAAACTTTCACATGGATCTGACGGGAAAACAACTCTTGAACTACTTACATACTGTTGGTGTGAACAAGAACAAAAAGCTTTTTGACAAGCCTGAAAGTGATGAAGGGAGAGCTGAATGGTTGCACTAAAGACGTCAAAGAGATGTTGCTGCTTTTGCTGTCCTGCTTTAATGTAAGGAAGACGCAATGTTCTGTTATGTGGAGGACACCTGCCTGGCAGAGGAAGTACAGACGGACCAAGATAATTTGACTCCCACCATTGTTGTGTGTGGTAAATTTATATTTTTTTTCCCCTTTCTTCGTCTTTCTGTGTATTTGGACACAGATTCTTGTGCAATGTTTTTTTTTTTTTTTTGCTGTATAATGCAACCATAGCTGCCAGATTTTTTTTGTAAAAACTACAGAATTATTTGTGTAGTAAATCCTCCTATTCTTCCAACTTTATTTCAATTATTTGAAACGATTATTATAGTTATTTCTCTACAAACATGTTTTAAAGATGTTTGTACAGAGTGTCAAAAAGTGTTTTATTATTTTCAAAATAATTTACATTTTTATGAAGCATAAAAACGTGTGATGCCAAATGGAGCCAGTGGGCCTATAGCATGCAGATGCACTGCTGCATGCACCAAGGTACCCCATGTGATATGTGTCACAGTTTGCCTTCACTTTGTTTACTGTCAACTTCTATCCCTTGTCAAGTAATTATTCAAACACCATTCCACATACCCATGTGCACTTGTCTGATCACCTCCTTTCCCATTGGCCCTGCACCTCCCAATTTGGTTTTCTGTTTTTAATTTAAACCCTGCACTTTTTCCTCAGAGTTATTATTTTTCCGCTCCATTCTGTTCTGTTCTCAAACTTAGTTAATAAAAATCATGTTTATAATTTGGAGCTGCGATTGGGTTCATTTTTGATTTGGTGCTTTGGACCTAGTGACAATATGTTTGTGTTTTTCAATAAATAATTCATTAGTAAAATATGGCATTTAAGTGCTTTTTAGTTATAGTATTATATGTTATTAATACGTATTAATTAATTAGTACAAAAGCACTATACATAAATGATAAAACTAGTGAAAACAGTGAATAGCATAGGTGCTAGGATGAAGTATGTGCCAGTGGCAGGGAAGGTTGAGAGATTATTTATTTATTGAAACATTTTCACAGCAGATATTGTCTACTGAATATTGTGTCTGTACTGAAGATAAGTTATATTTCATCATTTAGATGGCAGGGATACCTACAGGTGTGTTCTACAGGAAAGCACAGACTAAATACATAGCTGTACCTGCAGGAGATCAGTCTGATGCTAGCATTGAGTCAGATGAGAAAAGGGAAAAGAAAACTCCAGATTATGAGTTGAGATGTGTTTGATACGGAACAGAGTGATACTGAGGATGTTGACTATGTACCTCAGCCCGAAGTATACAGTGACAGCAGTTCTGATGAAGAACAGTTAATTAATATTGGAAATGGTAGGGTAGCCAAAAGTAAAAACAGTAATGTAAAGAGAAGCAGAAGCCTTGTATGGAGAAAGGTTGAGTTAGAGACTGTGAACTCTGAATGGAAGGTTCAACTATCTCAAGCACCTGAGAATTAACCACTAATCAGAGCAAACAAATATTTATTCAATGCAGCAAAATGGAACACCAATCAACACAACTTCAGATGAAATGTAAAAATTTGTTAGAATTCACATTTTGAGTAGGATTGTGAAAATGCCGTCCTATATGAAATGTCATTCATCTCAATGATAACAGCAACATGCTCATGATGCAGCAACCATAATATGACTCATTCAAAAATGTGCCCCTTTGTTACATTGGTTCAGGAAAATCAAAAAGCAATTCCTGTTGAGGAGCACCACTCAATTGATGAAATGATCATCCCCTTCAAAGGTAGGAGTTCTCTGAAGTGGAGACATTGTTGTGAGACTCATACAAAAACTTCCACAAGAATATAAAGATATACTTTGACAACTGGTTTGCATTCTATGATCTTGTTTCTACCCTGAAGGAAATGGGATTTTAGTCTATAGGTTCAGTCAGATCGAACCGTATCCCTGGTTGTCAGCTAGAGGAATGGGGATGCTTTGATTATCGTACTGAAACAAAAAAAAAGCTTTTTTAAAGTGGTTTGACAACAAATATGTGTACCTGATCTCATCTATCATTGGATGCACACCGGTTCAGAATGTAATGCTAAAAGGGAGTATATCCAGGTTCCATGACCAGCAGTTGTAAAGACCTAAAAGAAGCACATGGGAGGTGTCGACCTGCATGATATGCTTATAGAGCTCTACAGGTCGAAGAGGTATTATTTGCAGATCATCTTTCAGATTGTTGAAATGTGTGTCATCAATGCGTGGCTTCTCTACCGATGCCATTGTTAGCAACAGGAGGTTAATCACAAACCCCTACTGACTTTCCGTTCTGAAGTAGCCCATGCACTCCTTCAAGCTGGCAAGTCTCTGAAATGCAAAAGAGGCCGACCTTCCAAGGAATCAACTGGAGATATTCCAGAGACGCAGGATTTCACAGAGACCAGTGGATGATGTGAGACTTGATTGGATTGCTCATTGGCCCCATGTGGAACCGAAAGTGGAGGAAAAGCAGAGAAAAATGTGGATTGGCTTTGTGCCTTACAAAAGAGAGAAACTGCTTTAAAGACTTCCACACCACGTAAAAATACACAATATGTGATGAATTAATAGCTACCAGGAAGTATCAGGAAGTTCTAAGTTGGTGTATGAAATTTCAAAATGTTCCAGATTTTGTTTGCAAATTTATATAGTATTATCTTTTTAAAACTATTGATTGTTGTTTTTAACCTTGATATGTAAAACAAAATGTCGAAGAGCAAGTTCCTTTTGTTGAACAAAAAAGTTAATAAATCACTTTTAAAAAATGAACTCACTTTTTATTTTATATTCTTTGAATGACTTATTTTTCTGATTAAATTAGTGTGGGCTAGAAAGGGTTAATTCTACGTAGACGTCGCGTGCTATGTCACAAGAATTTCATTGTTCTGAATGATGCATGTTATTCGGTGCACATGACAAATAAAAAGACTTTGAGACTTTATAGGAGTGCAAATTGGTGTTTATGTGGTTTTTATCCGCTAACACTTGAACACCGCAAATTCAACAAATGCAGAGAGAAGGCTTATTTATTTATTTTATTAAATATTTAACTTTCGTTTACAAAAAATACAAACGAATTACTATTATTCTGTAAATGATCCAAATAAACAGTGCATCTACATTAGCTATATACAATATGAAAAGTAGAATAAAATGAATTTCCTGGTGAAATCTGAAAGGTGGGAGCAGATTCCGGCACCAAACTAATGGGGAAGAATTCTGTTTTTCTGTTGACATTTCTCCGCTAATCATCTTAAATCATTTTTGATGATTTAAGTGAACTTCACGATGGTCTCCGGTGACGGATTTCAACCATCACTAATTGCTACTGTTTAAATTAACACCATCTTCCTACCATAGCTTCCACCACAGCAATATAAAATAAAGCCAACGTTAGAACAAACACCGCTAAATTCCCGAGAATAAGATGATTTTGTACTCCAGCACAATAGATGGCGGTGCAGTATAGATTAAGCAAAATATATCACTCCGCCAAAGAAGAAGAACTGTCAAAATGGCGACGTCCTTGGTTAAGTCGCTAGTGCCCTTTCAACGGATGATATTGAGAAAAATACAGGTAATAATAGATAAAACAGATTTTTATAATTTGAAAATGATTTACTAAACAAACCTCTATTGTAAGGTTTCATAGCTTGTTTGTCAACGTCCAGTGTGTTCTACGTGTTAATCAGTGTCGGTTTAGTTGTATCACGTTTTGTGTGTGTATACACAAATAGTTTTGCAAAGACGCGTAACGGTAGGTAGGCCTTTTCATTTTCATTTTTTCGTATTAGATAACACTCTGCGACCGAATCATAACTTTGATGGTCCGCTTATTTTCATTTATATAACTTTATGAGTAGGAGGAAAAAAAGATACAGAAGATTTATATTAAATACAGTCTTTTTTTTTTTTTTTTAATACAAAGGTTTTCAAAGCTTTAATTTGGTTGCGTATCTGAAGCTGACAATCCCCCCGTCTGGCTATTAAGTACCAATTAATTCCCTCCAGAAAGACTGCCTACTGGCGATCGTGTGTGCCTAATTTCCAGCACTGGAAACACTAAAACATGATTCCCAGTCTCCACAACTTAACTCCATAAATTATTTTTAATTTGTGTACTTACAGACCATAGCCATTGGTCTTTGACTATGTTTTAGCTTGCCCGTAATACACTTATATTTGATTAAACATATTTTAGTTATGGTAGGCCATCGGGCCGTAACATTTAAAACTTTACTTGTCGAGTTATGACCAATTATATAGACATAAATGCACAGTGACTGATGATGTAGACGACAATAAACGTTGGCCATAGACACTCGCACAAATGTATTGCCAATGATATACACATAAATGAATGAGCCGTGATTAGTCTAATTTGCACGTGTGCTGTTCTTTCTCAGAATGGACAGTATTACAATGCTCAAGCCAACCAGTGCTCATTTAAAAGTTTTAATAAGAAAATCCTGACTCTGGCAAAGATTGGCAAGCCAATGTTAATTAAAAGTCCACCAGAGTTTGCTGACTGCTCCACTGTCTATCACCTGCAAGAGTATAGATATGCATTTCCAGTGTTGCAAAAAAGTCAATATCTGCCTTGGTTCACTGTTGGTTCTTTTTTTCCTTAATATAATGATTAAATGAATGGAAACAAGTATCAATAATGACCACTGAGTATTTCTATATAGTTGTTGAGACACCTCAGTACAAGCTATTAAACTTTTCATACAGCTTACATAATCAGTAACACAGTACTTAATCCATAAACCACCGGTAATGCCAGAAATACTTTTCCATCTCTGTAAGGAGGTTACACCTTTTCTTTTAGTAATACGGTTTTAAAGTCATGTTAGACCACCATGAATGAAATCCTGAAAAAAAATTTGAGAACTGGTGGAGATTCAAGATTGGTTTGTGCTTTCATTTGTATGTTAATCCCAGTTGTTTCTGCAAGGTCTGCTTGTGACAGAAGCACCCCAGATGCCAGAAGAACGATAGAACTAACAACTATGCAAATGGAATTTATTTATATAAATAATGCGGACGAGCCACTGTTTACTAAAATTCTTTCTTGCTGAAACTGTTCAAATCATTACCATTCTGACAGTTTTTTCTTTTATTTTTTTGTTTGCCCCCTTTTTGTTACTTCATAACTGTAAGTGCAATTTAGTTTGCACTGGTTCATCAACATTCACATGAAAACGCAAGAGAATCGCTGTTCTCAGTCAGTTTTAAAGAATATAAATTTTGGTATGTCGCTTTGAGTTTTAGGCATGCCTATAAAGCGCTTGGGGGTGATCCTATCATAACTATAACAATTTGTCTTATTTTAGAGTTCGGAGGCCTATCTGGAAATGGCCATTCACTGTCACCTACCCTTAGTTATCCCTTACCGAACTAAGAAGCGCTACTTCATACCGAAGACAGAAGGTGCAAAAGGACAAAACTTTGGTGATCAGGGGGCGAGGGCTCAAGCTGCTGGTGTGGTAGGGCGACAGGAATACATGGAGAGAGCCATCAACATCTCTTCTACCGGTAAAACTAAGACTTCAGTTTCAGAATCCATCATTTAGTAAGTTGCTTTATGCAACATACATTTCACTGATTCGCCTCCTAGGCAGTGTTTAGCATATCTAAGAAATCCCTAGTTTGTATCAAGTTTATTGACAGGCCAACTTGCTAATCGGTATGCATTTTGCGTAGCATTTACATGTTTTAATGTCAGTGTACTATATTATGATTTAAAATGCACAAAAAAAGTGATATATATTTTGCAAAAATAGGGATTTGAACAGAATCGGAATAAAATACTACGGGCAGCCTCTAACTTCCAATCAAAAAATAGTGTAGCCTATGGCTTTTATTAATGTGATGTGACTTGTATTTGTGAATTCATTGTGATCAGTGCTAAATACGTTTTGTTTCTTGATCCGTTTTGCATTATTGCCTGTTTGAATCGTATACATTTTCAAAGTGGTGCCCAAAAAATTAGGCAGTTTGCACGCCATATTCATTCTTAGTGAATCTACCCCTAAGTATTCAACTCCTGTCGCATCAGTACGATTAGTATGCTTAATCTTTTTTTATATCATTTTATATGTGAATTTTGAAAAGTAAAGTTCTCATCTTCCAGCTGGAGTCTTTGATCCCTACATACCCCCAGAGGGCGACGCTCGTCTTTCAAGCTTGTCCAAAGAAGGGCTGAAGCAGCGCACAGAGCAACTACGGCAGAGTGCCACCACCCAGTTGGCGTAAGTGTTATATTCTGGGGCCTTGTGTACAGACCCTGAAATAATTTAACAACAATGTAGTTTATCCTTATGTCCATATTCTTAGGAAAATATATATTTAAGCATCACTGTTATGGAAATCTGTTGTCTTGACATAAGAGGTCTCAGTTATTACATACATTTTTCTATGCAGGATACGCAAGATTAAGGAGTATGACCTGGAGTTCAACACTAAAGATTTCCCCAACAAAGTCTTGGAGATCTTTGTAGAGGCGCATACAGCTCTGACACAGTAAGGGAACTCTACCTACTCAGAAACTTAAGGCTCCTAGGCCAAGATGGTTTGGGTAAAATTCTTATAGGAAGGAAACACCCTACATGTTTTTTTTAAACCAAATTATTGTATGGTGACTTTGGTTTTATACTGGGGAATTTTGCAATAATATAATTATTTTAAAAGAACATTTTTTCCCAATTTTGTCAGTCTCTCCAGTAAGAGAGAGGGAGTGTTTTTGCTCTCAGCTAAAGAGACGACCATAGCTTTACTCTCACCTCTATGTAAGTGAGGTGATGCAGGGGGAAATGGGTGTGTTTAAAGTGACATGTTAAATTTTTGTTCTGAAAAAACTGTTTCCACACAGTGGATCATACTATCCTCCTAGACCATCTTAGGTGTGAAGTTGGGATAAATGGTACAGCCTTAGATTGGTTTACCTCTTACTTTTCAGATAGAATTCTGAGTGTTAGGATTGGGAATTCTTCCTCTCTTTGCACCTTTCACTTGTGGGATACCTCAAGCTTCCATATTAGGCTCGATTTTTCTTTTCTTTATACGGCAGGTGAAATAAGTATTGAACATGTCACTGTTTTTATCAGTAAATATATTTCCAACGGTGCTATTGACATGAAATTTTCACCAGATGTTGGTAACAACCCAAGTAATCCATGCATACAAAGAAACCAAAACAAATGAGCTCAGCAAGTTAAGTTTTATGTAATAATGTGAAATGACACAGAGAAAAAGAACGCATGAAGAAAGGGAGGTGCGAAAAGGCATGGAAAGCCAAGACAACAGCTGAAAACTATCAGTATTTAAAAAGCAATCCAGCCACTTGTCAGTGCAAATTCATATCAGCTGGCTCAGTCCCAACTGATGGCCTACAAAAAGGTCTCATTGCCAAGGTGTCACAAAAGGACGCATCTCATGATGGGTAAAAGCAAAGAGCTGTCTCAAGACCTTCCCAACCTAATTGTTGCAAAATATAACGATGGCATTGGTTATAGGTGCGTTTCTAAGCTTCTGAATGTTCCAGTGAGCACTGTTGGGGCCATAAAACGGAAGTGGAAAGACAATCATTTCACCATAAATTTGCCTTGACCAGGTGCTCCTCGCAAGATTTCTGACAGAGGAGTGAAAAGAATAATCAGAAGAGTTGTCCAAGAGCCAAGGACTTCAAAAAGACCTGCAATTAGCAGGTATTGTTGTCTCAAAGAAAACGGTAAGTAATGCACTCCACCGCCATGGCCTGTATGCACGCTCACCATGCAGGACTCCATTGCTGAAAAAAGCATGTTGAAGCTCGTTTAAAGTTTACTGCACAACATTTTGAAAAGCCGGTGAAATACTAGGAGAATATAATGTGTCCAGATGACAGCAAAATTGAACTGTTTGGATGCCATAATACACACCATGTTTGGAGGAGAAATGGCACTGCACATCACCCTGAAAAAACACCATACCAACAGTGAAGTTTGGAGGTGGGAACATCATGGTGTGGGGCTGCTGTTCAGCAAATGGTACTGGCAAACTTCACATAAATAAAATAAGGATGAATGGGCGAATTTACCGAGACATTCTTGACAAAAATCTGCTGCCATCTACTAGGATGATGAAGATAAAATCAGGGTGGACATTTCAGCAAGACAATGATCCCAAACACACAGCCGAGGAAACACTCAATTGGTTTCAAAGAAAGAAAATAATGCTGCTAGAATGGCCCAGTCAATCACCTGACTTAAATCCCATTGAAAATCTATGGAAAGAACTGAAGATCAAGATTCATAGAAGAAGCCCACGGAACCTTCAAGATTTGAAGACTGACTGTGTGGAAGAATGGGCCAAAATCACACCGGAGCAATCCATGCGACTAGTTTCTCCATACAGGAGGCGTCTTGAAGCTGTCATTACCAACAAAGGCTTTTGTACAAAGTATTAAATAAATATCAGTAAGCGTGTTCAATACTTTTTCCCTGTGTCCTTTCACATTATTACACAACTTAATTTGCTGATCTCATTTGTTTTGGTTTCTTTGTATGTGTGGATTACTTGGGTTGTATTTCATGTCAATTGCACCTTTGGAAATATATTTACTGAGAAAAATGGTGACGTGTTCAATACTTATTTCACGCGCTGTTTTCACATCTTTAAATGCTTTGAGGATATTAAATGCTGGACAGCAAGTAACTTTCTCCAGCTAAATGAGTGCAAGACTCAAATTGTTGTGTTTGGCCTCCCTAGCGCCGTCTCTAATATCTCTAACAATCTAGCAACCCTGTCATTTAATGTTCACCCCTTTGCTAAGAACTTGGGAGTGTTCCTTTACACGGCTCTAAATTTTTAAAAACAAGTGCTGTGGTGAAGGGCAGCTTTTTCCAACTCAGGGTGATTGCTAAATTAAAACCATTGCTCTCATTTAAGGATTTGGAGATAGTTATTCATGCCTTCATCTCATCCAGACTTAACTACTGTAATGCACTGTATATGGGTCTTAGTCATTAATCTCTGTATCACTTGCAGTTAGTCCATGTAGCACGCCGACGTGCTTGGTTCGGAAATAATTGGTAAAACACACTTCCGGGTTCTCCGGCTTCTTGCCAGCTTTATTTCAATAAACAGAAAATAAACAATAATTGCTCTTCAGGGATCCCCCTCATGGGTTCACCCCAAACACAACAAACTAAAATAACAAACTAAACAAAATACCGAACAAAATTAAATCTAAACGAAGACGAAATGTCGGCATCCGCTTTGCCAGAGCCGACTCTTTCTTCCGCCTTGTTCACCTTCTTTTCTTGTGTTGCTCTGACCGCCGTTCTTCCGCCCGGTTCCTCTCCCAACTCCAGCACCTACTGAGGGATCACAGGTCGTTAAATACTGTTTGTAATTAGCATGATCCTCAGCCGGTGCTGATGGGCGTGCCCGGACCTCTCCTGTGCGTGTATTCGAGACGGACGCGTGGCACAGTCCAAAATGCTGCTGCTAGGTTGTTGTCTTGCACAAGGAAGAGGGAAAGTATTTCACCTGTTCTAGCATCTCTTCACTGATTACCAGTCCGATACAGGTTTCATTTTAAGGTTTTATTTGTTTTTAAAGCTATTAATGGTTTAGTACCATCCTACCTATCCTATGGTTTAGCACCACCTACCGTCCTATCTCTCAGACCTCCTTAGTCATCTACAATCCTCCAGGACTCTCAGATCCTCTAAACTTCTCCTGCATACACCACGCTCACGTTTGGAGTTTAAAGGGGATCGTGCCTTCTCTGTAGCCGGCCCTAGACTATGGAATAACATACCTCTGGACATTAGATCCGCTCCTATGCTTCACATTTTTAAATCGTGTCTAAAGACGTGTCTGTATTTGGCTTTTATATGAATGTATATTGTTTGTTTTTAATGTCAATCTTGTTATTTATTTATTTTTATATTTCCCCTTAATTCATTGTTTTGTTTTTTTGATTGTTTTCTATACAATAAAAATTGTACATAAATTAGCAAGTCAAAACACGCATGAGGTTACAGGTACTGTCTTTTTGTTTGTAGTCCTTTTCAAGGATCTGGATGTGTTTTTCTGGCATCTGTACCCTAGGTTTCTGCAAATTGTTGTTCTGTTGGGTGAAAAGGACATCCGTGGGGTTGCTTTTTTTAAAAACATTATGTCATTATGACAGCATTTAGACTGTTATTCAGTTTATTTATTTATGTCATTGCCATGGCACATTTGCCATTTAACAGGTTTCAAGGCTCTTTTAAATGTATCATAGTCAGTCTTGGTAATCATTTTCTGAAAAATAATTTTTTTAAATGGTAAGATCTGATTGTCTGCTCATTGCCACAAATTTAACTCTTATGTTTTACTTGTGTCTCAAATTTGCAAATACACAAATGAGAATTTGTGTCACCTACATTTTCCCAATGTGTTTCAGATTCAACAAGATGAAACTGCATAGCCTGGTGACTGAGCGGTGCTACCCTGTGCGTCTTCTCTCATACAATGTTACACATCAGCAAGCCATCATTATTTTTAAAAGGAGAGCTATTAAAACATCAAGTTTATTGATATTTATAGTTATAGTTATTCGGCTAGATGAATCTCACTGGCAGTGAGTACTCTGTGGCATGCAACCAATTTCTTTGTAGCTGTTGAAAAAATAATTGGCAGATTCCTGCTCTTCATTCCAAGCCTGTTGCCTACTGAAGCTTTTCTCTCTCTCCCTCTCTCTCAGGAAATGGTGAGGGGAAACCGATGCAACACACTGCGCTGGAGGTTTGTGGAATCCCTAGAGCCCCCTCGTGTGGTACATGTCCGGTGCCCTGACATGGTCAGCAAGGGAAACCTCTACGGACAGGTGACGTTGCGCATGCATTCTCGACAGGTGAGAGACTGACTACACAATGGCCTGTCCTTATTGAACTTGTATTTATCTCAGTTAATTTCTCTGTTGACCAAAAAAAAATTATTCAGTATACAATGTGTTTTACTACTAAATGGGCACGTTGGATCAGTAAAGTTATTGTAGTCTTACTTGGTAACGCAGATACTTTTATTGGGGTTTTAATATTTTAATTTGTGGTATTCACATATTCACTGGGTTTGGCCTATGAGCGGCTGCGCATGAGCCATCTCGGTTTGTCTAGTATGGTGATTGACACCCTACAGAATGCCAGGGCTGCCTCCACTCGTTCTCAGTATAGGCTGTTTTTCGGGCATGGTGTCTGTCAAAGGGAGGGCAACCAATAGAGGTAATGGGGAGCACAAGTGAGAGAAAATGAGGTGAATGAAAAATCAAGTATTTATTTTTCTTTCCCAAAAAAAAAAAAAAATAGAAACGGCAACATTACACATATCCAAACAGAAAGGAGATAAAAAGGCAAATATCCAATCTATGGAAATTCTGCATTGGCAAAGAGGTAGACTTCTGCACATATGCTTACACAAATAAGCTTGGACTCAGGGTATGCAGCACATTTGCAGTTCACCACATCTTGCCTTACAAATGCCTTAGTTTTGTGACCAAAACGTAATAGTGTCCACTAGCATAATATACCTGAGAACGGGATATAGCCTTCCTTCTTTAGCTAATATTTTGCTGTTGGCAGTTGCCTAATGCCTGGCGGTGCTGGGTGAAATGCATGGTATGGGGTTTATATTTGGCAAATTACATCATGAAGAAGATGTTCTACCTCTGCGTAGTATGCTAGTAAACCTTGATCGAAAGTGTCTGCTGTGCAGATGTGATAGAACTTGGGAATGGGGAGTTTTGAATACAGACTTTTGTGAGCAGTTTTACAGCTAGTTATAGAAACTGATATTTACCGTTTTGAAGGGGAGAGAAAGAAAGTTTAAGTGTAAAAAAGTTAGCTTTTTTGTAAGATGTACATTATATAAGCAACTACCTGGCTAGATACATACACAAAATAATCTGGTAAAATCTAAGTGAACTATAACGTTTTGATTTAAGTTTCTAAAAGAAGCAAAATGGTTAATTGTCCAATTTGAGCAAAGGTTATATTAATTAACTTTGGCGTAATCATATTCTATATTTCAACAATAAACATTTGACTTCTTTCTTCTTTTGTGGTTTTGACTAGACTGTGAAGTCTGATTTTGACTCTGATGTGGATGCCTGAATAGATTGTATGTTTCCCCTACCATTGTCTTGGCAGTGCATAACTGAAACCGTACTTATGTAATTTTTGTTTGAATAGTTAAGTTTAAATAGGTTGCACCATGTGAACTATTGAATAGCAATAATTTTATGATTTTTAAAATGCTTTGAGAGTTTATTCAAGTAAACTTTTTACATGAATAAATTTAATTGGTCACTTCATTAGTTTTAAGTTGTTTTTCGAGAATTCTCAGTAAGTCCCAGGTACACTGAAGACCTCTACTCTCTTATGCACGGTAACCCTTATCTCCTTTAGCTCTCAGAGAAACAGCCAATACATCAGTACCCAACTGAAGCCATTTTTAGTGCAGGTAGCTGTTGTAAAATGCGTGTCATTTTTTAAAAATTTATATTACTCTGCTCCACCATTTAATTCTCTTGTAAATATGTCACTTCTTCCTCCTCTGTTTTCAGAGGTACCAGCCACATACATTGTGGTAATTTATTAGGTTTATTTCCCTTTTCCATGAAATGGACTGCACGGTCAGTGAAAGCATCACCTGTTTAGGGTATGCTATCTAGAGCAAGTTGGCAGGTACTTATGGATTCTGTGTATGTGCAGTTCAGTGGGAGTATGGGAAAGAAAAAATCTTTGGGGCCAGGTAGTCCTGGGGTGTCAATGGAGTATTGAGAAAATAATATTTGTTGGATACAGCTTGATGGCAGCTGACACGACTTGTCTACAGTTGGCCAAATAAAAGCGGACTGAAACACTGGTGCCGAAGATGTATACTAGTGGAGAATATTTGAATGCCACAAGATATCTGCACATTGCTTCTGATTGGCAACAATCTTTCATAGCAGCAGTATATCCATCTGCAAAATATTTCTTTCAGCAGGATAATGCTGCATTGCACAAGGCTACCAATCCAGGATAGATTTTGGAAACATTACAGTGAATTAAGGGGGGGGTGGTTTGGTTTGTTTGTTGGTTGGTTGGAATTGGGGAAAATTTAAGTACTTGGGTTGCTGTTGGTAAAGGTGCTCACCCAAGCGCACTGTGAGCTGGAGTTTGCAGGCTTGAATCCAGTTTGTCATTCGCCATTTGGGTCCCAGAGAACATGGTGTAGAAAATGCAGTGTACCCAATTGGCAGGGTTCTTACTGACTCATCGTCTCCTATTGGGTGCTGGCTGGCTTGCAGTGCTGTTGAGAGGGACATGCCTTTCCAATTGGCACTGAACCTCAGTTTAGCTTAAAGAGTGAGATAGACTTGTCATACATCCTCAACCTCCCCATGTGTGGTGATTTGCCTGCGATTTTCAATCCAAGTCTCTTGTCTCCCTTTGCTTTTCCATATACCCTTGCTATCAGACTGTTGCCATCTATGACCGTTTTGGGAGGCTAATGCTGGGAAATGAAAATGAGCCAAGGGATGTACTAGAGTATGTGGTTGTGGAGAGACATCTGGTGAACCCCTATGGCTGCTGGAGACTGCATGGCAAGATTGTCCCTGCGTGGGCTCCTTCAAAGGATCCCATCTTCAAGGTGAGCTCACATTCACATATACCCATTTAAGCAATGTTCTCGCCTTTTTTTTTTTTTTTTTTTGCCCATTACCTGCTTTGCATACCTGTTCTTGGTGTGAATATAAACTGAACTAATTGAATGTTGCTTTGTGTATTTCAGACTGTTATGATCCCTGGACCACAGCTGAAGCCTTGGGATGATTTTGAGGATTTAAAATACAGAGTACCCTGTCCCAAGGCAGTGCAGTGGCACAAATAATTCTCAGAAGCTCAAGAAGTCATGCTACACATGTATGTTATGTTATGCTACACATGTATCTCCTTTGTCTGTGGCTTCAAAATAAATGTAAATGTAAATAAAATAAATGTATGTATATTTATTTTTTGAATTGCAGAAGAAAACGTTGGTTACATTTGGGTAGATATATTTAATCCAGAAAAATACAGATTTTGTGAAGGGGATCCGGGTAACCTTATTTAAACAATGTAATTCCATGCAATTGGTTTATTATAATCTGTAGTTATGGGTATATCTATTAATATAATCTGAATTTGTGGGTTTTTTTCATTAGTTATTCTGATTGATCACCTTAATGCCATGGTGGAACATTTTCTATCCTGATGGCGGTGGTCTCTTTCAGGATGACAATGCCCCTATCCACAGGCATTAGGGATCACTGAATCATCAAAACGCCAAATGAGGGAATAGATTTTGGTAGAATGGAGTTCTAGGGACTCGTAGAATATGCGAGGTGCATTGAAGCTTATGGTGGCCCAACACCTTACTGAGACGCTTCATGTTGATTCTTCCCTTAACTTGTTGCCCATCTTTACACGCAGAGTTTGGGGATAAGGATTATTTGTTCGTGGACGACTCTTTCTAACCCAAGCATATGTCAGTATAGACAAAGGTGAGTTACATCAGTGTCACTTGTAGTCAAGTCCGTGTCACTAATAAATTATTGTAAATGGCTGCTGAGGGAGGAGAAAATTTAACTAAAATCGAATCACCCAGCTAGTGCTTGTTGCTATAATACAACAATTTCATTAGACAATTAAGTATATAAGATTAGCAGGGGTAATTGGCACTAGCCAAGGAAGGATTCCACAACCACTTACCCAGGACCAAAACTCTGGCTGGACCAGAGATAATTTCCGCCATAATTCCGTTTAATAAACATTCCTGTTTTGTGTCAGGATAGCACGTGGGGCATTATCCCCTTTGATCTGACAGTTCAGACTCATTCCAATTGACTGACACAAACCTATTAGCTAACAAGTCATGTTCTGGAAATGCCAATACACAACCTATATGATGCCCCATGTGGGTCACTCGCATGAAACCTTGGCGCACCCGTTACACCTGGCTCTGAAGGTGTGAATCCACCAAGGCTTGACCAGCTAAACAGCTCAAGGAATCAAACCAAATATTTTGTGTGCTGCTCAACTTAAATACCGTGACTGATTACCAGTAAAAAAAAAAAAAAAAAAAGTCTGTCACTAGCAAGACAAAATTGCAGATATTCAGGTTAATGGTATTGCATCACATGGAATCAATTTGTTTTGCAATTTGTCTTTTCTTCTGACTTTTAAACCATAAACAAAGATTCCCTGGGAGTACAACAGACACGATTCCTCCATTCCTGAATAGCAGTGGATAAGCTGCCATCCAATACTTCAGCAACAGGAGTCTGGCCTTATCAAGAGTGCCAAGTATCAGACTATTAACATAACATACCAACTTCAATTGTAATAGAGATTGTTTATGTAATATTTAATGGGTTTTTTTTTGATAGGGCTGATGAGATCCAAGATGAGTAGTGATAGTGAATGGGTTGTTGACGTGACATGGCAATTTCACTGTCACACAAGAAAAAATGAATATAATTATTATTGTCATGATTTAAAGTTCAGTAAATGGTTAAACATTTCTTTGTTTTACAAGGACCTGTTATTATAAAAACTGCTTTGTTATTAGATTTCTAAAATTTTTGAGTCAAATCTCAAAATTGTCCTATGGTGTGACTGTTTCAAGCATGCTTCATTAAATTTCAACTTTTATAAAATAAAATGACAAGCATAAAATCTTGATAAATATCTCAGGCATAATGTTAAACGTGTCTTTTTTAGTAAATGGCAATCATTTATTTCATCCATATATTTCTAGAAGTGTAGGAACTTGATACAGTTCTCTAGTGTGACACCATATCTTGATTTTGTTGTTTTTTTGTCCTTTGGTGTGACAGCCCTAAATTTTATTTTTAAATTAAAAACTGTATGTTAAAGTATATAATTATGGAAAAATTAGCAAATGTGTCCTGCTAATTGCTAATGACCTTTGATGTGACAGAAATGTCCACTGGTGACACCTGTAACAGTCACACCTGAGGATAAATATGTCACACAAGAGGACAAGGTCTCTTTAAGAAGCATTTTAAATAATGAAATAAGATTTGTTTAACTCCTTTGTATTCTTTTTTGACTATTTTCAGCTGTTTTTGTAGACAATTTGTATAAAAGTGTCATGAAAATAAGTATAAAAGGTTGATTGGCTAATGTTCAATCAGTAAAGACCTTGCTACCACCTCTAAGGTGAACTTATGAAATTGTGTCAAGCATCTGATTAGAAACAATTCTTGAAATTGTGTTTAAAAATGAAATTAAATAAAGACATGAATTAAAGATTGTTTTATGGCGTTCAAGTCTTAAAAGTATTAAGGAGTCAAAGTTCATTTTGTTGATGAAAAAATATTTTGTTTTTTTAACAACATAGTTGATATTGATATTGTATGCATCAAAATGAACTTTTCTTGCTTCTTTAACACACAAATTAATTACATGAGGAAAGATTTGGTGGCCTTTAAGTTTGAAAAATATTTGCTCTGTCAAGGAGTCAACGTTAATTTTGTTGATGAAAAATTATGTTTGTTTTGTTTTTAAAACATGGTTGATATTGATATTGTTTGTATCAAAATGAAATGTTTTCTTCTTTGACATATTGAAAGTTAAATAAAAATGCTTCAATGTAATATCTTTAACTTTCTCTTTAATGCAATAACTACCATTTCTGTCCTAGTGTGACATAATGTCCTATAGTGTGACACACATAAAAAAACCAAAAATGTGTGTTTATCTCAAAATAACTAATAAAAACAGTTCAGTATTTCATTATGGGAGATAGTCATCACTCATCATAAATTGGTATAATTTTCAACAGTTTTGAAAGGATGACAGCAAAGTCTAACTCACATTTATTAAATCAGTCCAAGTCATGGGGAAAAAATAGTGTTATTCAAAATTTCATATCAAATAAATAACAGATATGAGTAATTATAAATTATAAATAATATATGAAAATAAGTGTCTAACAATGAAGATTATTTTCTTGTTTGTTTGCATATTATTCAAGACTTTTTCTTGATTTTTTTATGTCACTCCATTTACAATGCAATTTAATGAAAATGTTCAAGAAAACAGTGAAAGAATTTACAAAATTAGTGACCCCTTATATTTTCTCAAAAATCAGATTTCACACAACATAAAATGTGTATTTTTTCTTAAAAAATTGTGTTTTATAAGAAAATATAACTACCCAAAAATAATATATATTTTTTATATAATATATATATATAGGTCTCCCAGTTGCCGTCCAGTTTATTTATTATATATTGTAGCAGGGATGGCTAGGAGCGCTTCCCCCACCAATGGGCTAAAGCCATCCCCGCGGGGGCTGCTGGGAAGCCTGGCTCCCGA
>JAOVYW010000075.1:28704-43869 GCA_025775045.1 Hiodon tergisus | reverse complement strand
CCCACCTCCAACCCTCACCTCTCGTCAAATGACCGGTGATGACACTGTGAGTCCTCATAAAAGTCTCTGTGAGCCACCGGGAATGTATCTGTTTGAACACGTCCTGGCCCTGCAACTGGGATTCCAAGCATATAAACAACTATTATGATTATGATCATTATCATCAGGCTCTGTGTAATATATAATATTAACAATAATTTAAGATTTAAAATTTAAAAAAAGAATGTGAAAAAAAGCAATTTTGTGTTTTGGGTATTTTGTAGAAGAGTTTATTTCTTTGTCTTACACATGAGTAAAAGCAGCATGTAGGACTATGTTGAGGACATACAACAGCTTAGTAAAAACAAGAGCCTTTCATCTGCTATATTTATATATAAATATAGATATTTTAATTATAAATTACAGTGATAAATATAAAACTATACTTGCAACATATTTGTTTTATTGTTACACATTCACATTTACAACTGGTTAATTTCATATTAATAATTATTATTATTTTCAACACAGACCCTACCTGTCTCACAGTGTCACAGAGAACCAGGACACTGCTTACACTAATATCCAGTCCACACAACCATCCATTCACTTTGCATACCCACAGGGAGCTGTATTTCTCCTAGTCAATCAGAACAAAAAAAAGCACTATAACTAGGACAATTAATGACACGATGATACAGTTGTCTTAAAATGTAAATCTACGACCAACTTATAATCTAGCAGAAGGAATGAAATTTTTTTAAATTATTATTTTATAAAAACAATGATCACAGTTCTCCACACCTTGTCATTTTAAATCAACAGCCTATACATTTTAACTTCAAGTCTTTGAAGCTTATGGAAGCTCAATTCCAGCATTCACCAAGTATTACAAAGAGGCTACAGACCAAAATGATAAATTGATGGTATTGATCACCATAGTTGATGTATGAGAGCTGTCCAAAAATGGGTAATTGGAGCATAAACTCAAGGTGAAAAGGAGGTTTCCATTGTAGAAGCCATCATCCAGAATGGTGCAGTGTATAGTAAACAAAAACGATGTCTACAGATTAGACAAACTGTATCTCAAAAACACCTAGGATCATGTATGACCATGGAAAATAACCTTTTATCTTACTTGTGAAAAATACTGATGTCGTGTTTTAAATTCTTCTGTTAAATCCCTTTATTTTGTCACAATTTATCAATGTTCTGAATGCAATTGAAGGCCACTCCATCCATCAATGTGATAAAACCTCAGACGTCTTTTTTCTTTACCCGTTTTCACGTGTTTCAGCACTAACCCCTCCACCCCCTTGTCAAATGAGTGCAGAAGTTGAGAGGTAATTTACAACAGTCTGTCTGCTCTCACGATGAGGGTAAAGTCATATTATATTGACATCAATACCTGTGGTTCAAGTCAGAACAAGCCACAGTTGTGTGCTCATTAGTTTAGTGAGGAGTGAAGGGGGCAGAGAAGAGACAAACAAAGCGTTTGTTACCATCCAACTTTCCTCAACCATGCTTACAAGCCTCACAAGCAATGGCTGCATTGTGGAACTTTATCTTTTTTCCATTTCAAATGGGTTGTACTCTGAGATCAAAGGCTGGGAGAAAATAATACATTTGAACCCAGAGGGATTTCAACGAGTGTCTCTCTTTTGCCTTATTTTTAGCTCTGTGAACTCCCTCTTCCCTACCTGTCACTGCTACAACGTTCTAGTGATGGGGCTCATTATGCATTCTGCTCCTCAGAGTTGTATTCCACTGCTGTCATATAAGAAAGGGTACACACTGTTCCAGCCAATTTCCTAGCATCTTGCTGTACTGAATGTGGGTTTGTTTCATTGGTGTTGCCTGGGTAAGTTGATGCACATTGGTACGTATATGTACGAGCACTAAGTATGCCTTTTGCAAGTAATGTATGAGCATGCATGTTCTTTCTGAGATGACTTTTACCCATTAGATTGTATGTTGTTCCGTCTAGGTGCATATCGGTCATTGACACTAACACCTGCTTTTGGTGTCGTATGTGTAGTTGCCGTGGCATGGTTACCATGGTGATCGCGGCCCAGACCGGTGGGGGATGCTGCCCTACCATGAGCACACTGCATATCCTTCCTCCATAAAGCGGCATTGTATTGCCCAAAATAAACCCAGAATGAACCAAAAAGCATTCTGCTTCTTTTACAGTTGTTGACCAGTTTCCAAGTAAAGCTTTATAAAGATACATGGAACAATTACATATTTCCATCAGGAGTCTCTATCCATTTATTAAAAACTGGTTGGTAACAAACATTGTTACCAGTTGTTTCCCCTCCCAGGAGCTGAGAGTATGAAATAAGACAAAAGACTTCCATTTCCTACCAGAAAAGATGTGGAACCATATAGACAAAAGGAGAGGATAGAGAAATTCTGAGAATCAAATGATCAAAGGTGGTTGTGGCAGGCCACAGTATCTAATATCGGCAAACAACGAAAACACACGGACAACCCACATAACAAAACTCATAACCAGACAAATTAACCTTTAGTCTGGTGAAATTATAATCACACCTATTGAACGTCTTTATTCTTTTTGAAAGAAAGTAAATCATGACAAATGGGGAGCAATCTGAGTCATTCAAATACAATATATTTATATAAATAATTTTTGTACATTTTTTTGAACAGTATAAGGTTCATACAAACGATACCTCAGCATCTTTTCTCTGATACCGAGCCGCTCCCATCCTGTATCTTTCTTGTCTTTCCGCCTCCTTCATAGCAGCCGACTGCTTCTGTCAAGCCTAATCTGTCAGGCAGAAGGAGGGCAGCTACAGACGGGAACTTGAGGGGAAAAAGTGGAGCACAACAGATTGGAATAGAGGGGCATGTCAGGGGGCCTGCTCCAGCAACAAGTCCCGCTATGCACAAGCCTGAAGGACCCGTCTGTTGTCTCTTGTACATCAAGTTCAGTTCGCATCGTCGTCCACAGGCAGTCACACATTGCGGATGCCTTTTTCTGTCTTTCTCGTTTCCCCTCCCAGACTGCCTCTGCCTGGCTGCCATGCCGCATGAATGGTGTGGAAGCAGAGGAGCGGAAGCAGAGACGAGACAGGCAGCCAAGATTGTCATTATTGAAACGTCGACCAAACAGGTTGTGGGGGTGGGAGTTGCTGTTATTGGTCAATCATTTGTGTCTACAACAGAAAAGCAGCGAATCCTTTTTTTGGTTTCACTTGATGTCCTTGCTGAAAACTGTATTAATGTGTACTTGGACCAGGTCAGTAATATCCCTGCTGTGTTGGGTGCAGCTATGGGGGCGGGGAGGATGGCTCCTAAAATCTAACGTAATATGTAGTTTGATGTAGCTAATGCAGTTTCAAAGTTTCACCATCGCCTTAGTTGCATTTCTTCATTCATTCTGCCACATTAAAAAATGTGTTAATACCCGCAAAACAAATTTTTTAAATGAACTTGATTGTACTCAGGATGAATTGAACAAAATTGATTTCTGCCTTCAAATAAACAAACCTGTTCTTTGAGCTGCAGTCTGAGCACTCTGAGGAGACATGTCCCTCTGAGGCTATGCGATTTCTTAACATTAATCCTAGCCAGCAGACACTAAGGTGCCCAAGGCCTAATGACCTTTCTGAGCACCCAAACGACACTGAAAGGCAGGTCGATGCCTTCATGTTTAACAACTGTCAACCAGGGCTGATTTCTTGCTCAAACATTCCATCTAGAGTTTGGGTATTTAATGATGTTCAGTAGCAAAGCCTGCAGAGATACTGAAATTAAGATTTCAATATTTACATGTTTGTATTTTTGCACATGAGAAATATTAAATATTAACCATAAGGTTTCTGGACCCTGGAGACACTGGAACCAATCGTACATTTGCTTGGAAAAGGGGTGTTGGTTCTAATTTCCCACTTAGAACAAGAATGACTGAACTAGAATGGGATTGGCCTCAAAGTCAGGGGAGACATCATAGCAGGATACAGCAACGGAACCTCTGGCGGCTTCCCCCAATGGAGGGGGGCGGAGTAACCGGGGCGAAGTAGGCATGCACCTTGATATTGGGCAGGTGAGTCTGGAACCAGAGACAGAGGAGAAGGTGGCCAGAGAAGGGACACAATGATAATGAAAAAAATAACGAGCGGGTTGCTTATCAGAAACATCCACGTAATGTACTTTCGATTCGCTGGAGTGTGATTTATATAGTGTTTCTCCTAGATAATTTTGCTTCCATGACTATTTCTGAGCCCAAGAGGGGGGCTGGGGTGTACGCAGGGCCTAAAAGACCTATTAAGGTTAACAAATAGAAAAATGGATAAATATAAAAATGTCTATTAAAGACTTGATACCTCTTAGTTATCTAATCTCAAGAGTAACGCTTCATTTTAAGGCATACGGTCGTTTGTAAACCTATTAAAGTGTGTGATGATGTATGTGCCAATTTATGTTTTATGTTTAAGTGACAGGAGCCCTGAGAGATCTGCACATTCAGGTCATGATTACCCTTTAACAGCAATGAAGAAGAACTCATATATGCACAAGCATTTATAGTTCAGGGTTTGCCACCTCTGAACTAAAATGTCTTACTGCTTTGACTTGACAGATAAAATATCATTGCCCTTTTGTAATTAATAAGTTTTGTATGTGCCATTCTCTCATTCTCAATCCCATCCTAATGTAGCATATGGGACGTTTGTTTTGCTTTTTATAGTAGACATGCAAACCATTTAGAAACAACTGGGATTCATAAACGTTCAGATGTGTGGCTACAGTGTCTACGACGCATTAGAGGAAAGAATGATGCGAGGATAGACAACCTGCGTGAAGACAGACAACCCACAACACGTCACAGATCTCACCCGCAGCCTCTTGATGCCGGCACGGGTGATCTGCTGGCAGTCGTACAGCTCAATGCGGTCCAGGCTGTGGCAGGTCTTCAGGTATTCCAGCGAGGCATCTGTAATGAGCGGGCAGTTGTCCAGCTCCACCACCTCCAGCCGGTCGTGGGCACAGGGACCACTGCCCAGGTGTCGGATTCCGTCATCTGTGATCAGTTCACAGTGGGACAGGCTCTGTGGGAAGTTCCGGGCAATCAGAAAGACGGAGTAAATCAGATTTCTTCAGTCAACAACACAAACGATGCCCTCATCAATGTCTGATTTATCGTGTGGTACAGCTGCTCTCCTCCGCTTCTTGAGTGGAAAGTGAAGTCTTATTTTGAGTGCATCCGTGACTCAATGTTGAGGCAAATGCAATAAAATATGTCAGCAATAGTAAACAGCCTGCGGAAATTGCTCACCACCTTGGTTCCACTCTCGGACAACCTTGATTACTATTTAAAGGAATTCTGAATTCGCACGCTACCTTGGAACTAAACAGGCACATATAACGTATTGTCCAGCTGCTAAGTATTGATGGAGCTGCAACCCCACCTTCTGACAACAGAGCATTATTTCCCAACAGACATTAGCAAAAAAGTTGAATAGTCACCATTGTCATTCTTTACAGCTTATAAAGCAACCTCACTGGCTTCATCATGTGGCATCATTTTCGGGCTAACACTCCCCAAGTCGCACTGAGCCGCACAAAGCAACTTTGCACCAGAATAATCCTGCCGTTGTAATCGGCAAGCAGCCAAGATAATAGCAGAATCAGAGGGCCGGCCTGCCCCCACTCACCAGGACCTGCAACCTGGGGCAGTGAACGGACAGCTGGATCAATGTGCTGTCTGTGATCTGGCAGGAAGGGACAGCAAGGAACAGGAGGACAAGAGAGTTAGGCTGGTGTTAGACAAATCAATTAACATACATTAAAAGTTGCATGCAATTATTTTGTACCACCAGATCGCATGCAACTTGACTGTTACACGGTGCAATTTGTGTGCAATTCATAAGCAATTTAAATTACTTCAGTTTGAAGCAAAGTCCAAACGTAAAACAAGGTGAAAAGTAACAAGAAAATAACATTCTTGCTAAATAACTGCAAACCTTGGTAATAATCAAGAAGTTGAACTCCCTTTTCTATCGTCCATGAAGCGACTTGCCTGCCCTCCATATATATATATATTTTTTAAATCAGTCAAAAACAGTCACATGATCAGCAATTGTTCACTGATTGAACACTGCATGCAATCAGTAATTTGAAGTAGAAGCGACTTCAACTTTGTGCATTAAGTTGCAACCAGGTTACAAGTGAGTTGCATACAGATTATTGCGCGGATGAAGAATCAAGGATTTTAGTACAGTTGCCTTACCTGTACACACTCCTCAAGGTCCATCTTCTCCAGCTCATGGCAGTTCTGACCAGGAAAAAAGGAAATATTTAATTCAATTGACCACTGAGCAATACTGGTCACTAACAATACACTACTACACATTAAGAATGTTCTAGCTGACATGAAAACTACAGAGGTTCAGTTGGGCTACTCCTCCTCATTCAAACTTCAGAGTGTGAGAGTTAAGAGGACCCAACAGGAAGCCTGTCAATGACTGACACACATCTGGCACACTATCAAACGGCAGCAGTGCTGAAAGTGTGGGACAGTGCCCAAATTAAAGTACATCAAGAACAGCGTACGTATCTGAGCTTAAATTTTGTCTGTTTAGGTGCATGTGCGTGTTTGTGAACTTACCCGCGCCAGCGTGCTGAAGCCCACATCAGTGAGCTGCGAGCAGCGAGCAACCTCGAGTATTCTGCGGGAGAAATATAACGGGAGGGATATTAGATAAATGTAGGAGAGGAGCCACTCAAAGGTAGTGTACAGCTGTGCATATCCTATTGGGTGGCCCGTGTAGGCCCGAAAGTCATGGGGCTAATAAAAGACTGTGGTACTCATATGGTTGGGCAACTGTGTCCTACGTAACGCTATTGATCAGTATGATCCTTAAACATAAGGGAGTTTTAGTGAATAACTATCAGATCAGCCAGGGTTAGTAGAGGAAGAGTGGGTACAGATGATGTTGTGGTGTGTGTGTGTGTGTGTGAGTATATGTGAGTGTGAGTGTGAATGAGAGAGAGAGAAAGAGACCTCGGTACCTGAGTCTGGGGCAGTTCTGGCCCAGAGCATTTAGGATGGCGTCTGTGATGTTTGGGCAGCCGGACACACACAGCGAGCGAAGCTGGTGGCAGCCCCGACAGATGGTGATTAGACCCTCATCTGTGATCTGCTGCTCCCCGTGAAGAGAACCCAGCAGAAACATGCACAGCTTTAACACTATGTGGCCTCATGTGGGCTATGTGAGCAGGGACGGAAAAGTGGGTTAGGGAGAGGAGAACAGCAGGACAAACAATGCCAGGAAAAAATAAGTGCTATTCAGGCTGGTGTCACACCCAATTAGCTATGTGGGTTACACAGCAAATGTGTAATGTATTATAAAGTGACGCCTGAAGTCATTAGAAAGCCAATTACAGTTAAATACTATTATACACTGAATGTGAAAATTCTTGCACCTGGGTGATGGTCAGTGCATTAAGGGGCATCAGAGAGAGGCTCAATCCAGCCTGTCATAATTCTGAAGAAGTGACAGGCCTCACGATGGTTCTGTTGGGTCCTCAACTTACCGAGCAAGTCTGTAGGTTGAGAGTAACCAGTTCAGGGCAGTGTGCCCCAATATACTTTAAAGCTTCATCCTCCAACTACAAATGGGAACAGAAAATAATATAGTGATCACCAAGAGAAGACCCGTTTCCAGCAGCTGAGGAAGATCGTTGGGTCATTAGATGCCCGAGTGTCTGCACCGGGCCCCGCAGCTAAGGCCTTACCTGTGTACAACCCTTGAAGAAGAGCCCCTTGAGACCTGGACAGCAGCGCACTAGGGCTTGGATCCCGTCCTTATTCACCTGATCACACCAGGAGATGTTCAGCTGCTCCAACAGGGGGCAGCCATCACTGCAGTGGGCAAAAAAGACAGAAAGAAAAGAAGGATTTTCTTCAGTAAAACTTTTTTTGACATGCATTGTTTCTGCCATGTAGTCCTTACGCCACAATTTTGGTGTGTACGTGTGAGCATAGACTGCTGAACAAATGGCAAAGGACTGCAGAATAAATTGGAGAAGTAAAGCATGTCGACAAACACCCTTACCCAGCGCATGCATGCCATCTCACCTGAGTGCTTTGAGTGAAAGGTTGGTGATAGATGTGCAGGAGGCCAGGTCCAGATGCTTCAGCTTGGGACAGAATTTACTGAGGCTGGCGCATGTCCTATAGAGAAAGGAGAGAGGGAGATAGGGGAGAGAGAGAGATAGGGAGAGAGCGAGAGAGCGAGAGAGCGAGAGAGAGAGAGAGAGAGAGAGACTGTATCCCCTTTCAACGAGAGATGTGCAGGTTTGTCCTGTTGTTTCAGCTCACATGGCACCCACACTCACACATCAGTGATCTTGGTACAGCCGTTCAGGCTGAGGAGTTCGATGTTCCGGCAATTTTGGGCGAAGGTCCTGCAAAAAAAGAAGAATAAAACCATTAAACAATAAAGAGAGTGTTGATGGGCCTGTAGTCCTAGTTATAGCTGTGTTTAATAGAATTTAAGTCCTAATTGTGGAGGAGTGCACTTGACACTTGTCATCGTCTCAAGTACTCTGATTTTGTTCGCCAAGTCACCATGTCTTTTAACTATTCATTAGTTTTGTCTGCTGCTAAATGCTTTCAGGAGGCACCATTTTTTCCCCTAGCAACACTACGGGACCTGTTGCTATTTGGATCCAAATATTTTTTAGTTTGTATTTTCCCCATAGATGTAAAAAACTAAAGTTTGTAGTGTTTTCAATTTAAGACACTACAATTTAAGATTACATAACATTCATTTGTTGTTACTTAAAGCTGTGCATTTTAAATTGACTAAATTTTATCTCCCAGAGAGTTATATGCAGAGATATAAATATAATATAATTCAGTTTAATTTGAAAAACATAAATTCATAAACATTCAATAGATTTTTTATTTAAAGTATTAAAGTTATTATTTGCAAATTACATAATAATAGAAAACGAACAGTTTCCTGTATCTGAAGCTGCCGTTGATGTGCTGGTAGCTAGGCAAATGACAAAAACAATTAATCAGTGTATTGCAGTTCTGCCCTTTTCAGCCCCAGCCTTCTTGTCTGTCCAGCTTCAGCCTCTGCCCCCTCACCTCAGAGCACTGTCCCCCACTCCCAAACAGCCCCTCAGGCTGAGTGTTCTTAGGAAGCCCCCACAGCGCTTGGAGATGTTTTCCACAACACGACCCTGTAACACACACTACTGTCAAAACTCCAATACACCTGCCCCAGCTCAGAAATGCTACATAGACAAAGCCCCAGAAGACAACATTTTTACCACACAAACACACAAAGGGAGGAAATACCCAGGGGAATGAAAGAAATATGGAAGTGAGGAGAAGACGGAAGGGTTCTCTGACCTCAATGTCTCTCTGGAAGTCAAAGAGGTCAATCCGTTGCCAGTTACTACCATCCAAGGCCAACACGTTCCAGGACTGAGAGAGAAAGGGTGGCAGGGAGATGAAACTGTTGCACCAAACACCACACAAAATGATCCTAACTGAATAAAATGCAACCTTCCCTGCACTCAGGAATACCATGTCTACAGCTGTACCCCAGTTAAGAACTCCACTCAACCATGACCCAGCATGCAAAGATACTGGCTGACTCACCCGTGAGACCTGGGCACAGCGACACAAAGTCACCACATCCAGGAATGAGAAGATTCTGGGTTTAGAGAGAGGATAATGAAAGTGAGGTAGAAAAAAAGATTATTCATTTTAACACCAGAGGTCAGACACCAATACGTAGGATTTGAAATACACGTTTTGATGTGTCCCAGTGTCCCACTGAAATCAGTTGTCTAGAGTCTACAGCCAACAAGGATGGTCAATATCTGTTCTCATTATAACCTTTAGAATACTGTACCCACACGTATCCTCCCTAACAGAAAGACAAAAAAAAAAAAAAAAAAAACGCTAAATCAATGGGCCAAAATATATCTTTCTTTTAGTTTTGGATACACTGGAATATAACAGCCGGACAGCTGAATTTCATTTCATTTCACGCTGCGATTGGGGGGAAACAAAGAAAAGAACTTGATGATGTGTCATGTCACTTCATGGAACAAAGTGGTTAGGTACAAGGTTCCCAGGAGTGGCACATCTTTTCAGCTAAAAAAAGATGATGGTGAAAGTTGTCAGTGGTACAAAAAGGGGCCACTCACCTCAGGAGGAGCTCTTTGGGCAACTTCTTGTTGATGACTGCCTCATCGTTGTTTGAGAACATCTGCGATCAGAATGAAACACAGCAATAAACACACAGAAAGCACAAGAGGAAGCGTTTCATCAGCTTGTCGGCCAGTCAAAGCTTACCTCTTGCCCCTATCTAATGACATGGATGACGACTCTCAGCAGTTCATTTGTGTTCAATGTCAGTTCAATGACAGAAGTGAGTTTCTCACATGCTACATAGCATTGAATAGATTCTCCTGTTTAAAACAGCCCATTATTATCCTTACAGTGTCCTATTTTATTTATATATGTCTATATATTTGTGTGTGTGTGTGTGTGTGTGTGCGCACTAGGTAATAATAATACTGAATGCCTTCAGGTACAGTGCATACCTGTAAAGACACATACATACAGTTGAAGTCAGAAGTTTACATACACTTAGGTTGAAGTCATTAAAACTAATTTTTTAACCACTCCACAGATTTCATTTTAGCAAATTATAGTTCTGGCAAATCATTTAGCTCATCTACTTTGTGCATGACACAAGTCATTTTTCAGATTGACAGATTGTTTCACTTTTAATTGACTTTATAACAATTGCAGTGGGTCAGAAGTTTAAATACACTAAGTTAACAGTGCCTTTAAGCAGCTTGAAAAATTCCAGCAAGTGATGTGAAGCCTTTAGGCAACTGGAGTTAAACCTGTGGATGTATAAGGCCTACCTTAAAACTTAGTGCCTCTTTGCTTGAGAAATAAATTGTGGACCTCCACAAGTCTGGTTCATCCTTGGGAGCAATTTCCAAATGCCTGATGGTACCACGTTCATCTACACAAACAATAGTACGCAAGTATAAACACCATGGGACCACGCAGCCATCATACTGCTCAGGAAGGAGACGCGTTCTGTCTCCTAGAGATGCATGTAGTTTGGTGCAAAAAGTGCAAATCAATCCCAGAACAACAGCAAAGGACCGTGTGAAGATGCTGGAGGAAAGTACTATCTATACCCACAGTAAAACGGGTCCTATATTGACATAACCTGAAAGGCGGCTCAGCAAGGAAGAAGCCACTGCTCCAAAACCGCAATAAAAAAGCCAGACTATAGTTTGCAAGTTTGCTCTGGTCTGATGAAACAAATATTGAACTGCTTGGCCATAATGACCATCATTATGTTTGGAAGAAAAAGGGTGAGGCTTGCAAGCTGAAGAATACCGTCCCAACCATGAAGCATGTGGGTGGCAGCATCATGTTGTGGGGGTGCTTTGCTGCAGGAGGGTCTGCTGCACTTCACAAAATAGATGGCATCATGAAGAAGGAACATTATGTGGATATTTTGAAGCAACATCTCAAGACATCAGCCAGGAAGTTAAAGCTTGGTTGCAAATGGGCCTTCCAAATGGACAATGACCCCAAGCATACCTCCAAAGCTGTGGCAAAATGGCTTAAGGACAACAAAGTCAAGGTATGAAGGAATGAATAAAGTCATCATGGTAAGTTGAACCCATACTTTGGTTCAACTAACAGACTTACTTGATTGATTGATTGATTGATAGATAGATAGATAGATAGATAGATAGATAGATAGATAGATAGATAGATAGATAGATAGATAGATACTTTATTCATCCCCATGGGGAAATTGCGGAATTCGAATCTAAACTGACAGTAGAATAATGGGATACCTATCTAAAGCATCAATGCACTTATATTTAATATTTAGGTGCTTGTATCGAAAAAGGTTTCTTTAAAGTAATTTGTTATATCTGTTGGCTAAACTATGACGTGATTATTGAGGGAGTAGTAATTAAAAGAGGTTTTAATGTAATTCTAAATAATGAACCTCTAAGCATGCTGAATATTGTATTCAGCAAAAGTATTTATCGGTTAATATTAAGGTATGAAATTACTATTACATGCTTAAATGTTTAAATAAAAAATAAATGAAACCAAACAGCAGACAAATGAATGCTTTTTTGGCAAATTTTTCCTTTTCCATGGACTCCTGAATATTATGAATTCCTGTTATTAAAATAAGGCACACCACATATAACAGGTTGCTTGCATTCCAATTGAAGTCATTCAGTTTAACTGGTGGGAGTCCTCGCTTTTGCAGTTGGTAAAATCAACAAATAAAATGGTGTGAAAGACTGGCCAACTCTACAAACCCTCTACAGCCCATCCAGAACACTGCAGCCGGTGTGGTCTTCTATCAACCAAAGTATACACCACTGGCTTCCTGTAGTTGCCTGGATCCCACAAACGATACTCACACTCACCCAATAAGCAACTACTGGATTAGCTCCAGGCTACCTCTGTTCACAGAATACATCATCCATCTCCACCAGACCTCGACGTTCTGCCATTGCATGGCGTCAGGTGGTCACACCTTTGCGGGGCTGACAATCAGACGCCCACCTATTCTCTTCTCTTGCTTCCAAATGGTGGTACGACTTGCTTGCTGCGATCAGATAATTGGACTCATCAACAGGCCTCCGGGGAAAAAAACCCTCAAAACTCACTTCTTCACATGGTACCTCACACCATAGAAGCCAATCATCTTACCAAATACAGAAGATCTCAATTAACATCAAATTATTTTACTGAACTGTAGCGGACGTATTGAAATAGGTTGTTTGTGTAATATAACAGGCTCATGTATTGAAATGCTTTTTAAACCATATTTATTTGTATTAAATTGGGATATTGGTAGTATATCTGGCTCCTGGATCAAGTTAGCACCTAATTGAGTTTGTTTATTATAATCAGAATCCCAGCTGTGTACTGCATAGTGTACTTCCTCAAGGGGAACATTCCAATGCACCCTCTTTCAGCACTTAACAATAATAGCTTGGTCTTGGTCTCTACATTGCATCTGTACTAGATGTCACTCTGGTGCATCTGGCAAATAAATAAATGTAATGTAGTAAGAATCAGAACACTCTCCCACAAAAAAAAAATCTATTACCCCACACACTGCATCAACAAAGCCTGTTTGCATAATTAAATAAACAGGATTAAATTATTATATATTATATAAGTACTGCTTTTAAAAAGTTGAATTTTTCCATTTAATTTTGACACCACTGACAGCAAAAAAAGGGAAGAGTTTCTCTTTATCAATTACATTTTGGCACCTCCTACTGTCAAGAATAAATAAATGGAAATGTGTATTTTATTTACAATTCAAATGTTGGCAGTGGCACCCTTGGTCCTCCATAAGGGAGGTCTCATGATTTCATGACTGAAACAAAGCTATAACTTTGACTTAAAACGCATGTAGTGGTTTACTGATTGAGCCCGACTTAGAAAATATCCTGGCTCAGAAATATCAATGTACACAATATGGACAAAAGTATTGGGACACCTACACATTACACCTACAGAAGCTTTTATGACATTCCACTCTAAATACATGGGCATTTATATCAAGTTGGTCCCCCCCTTTGCAACTATAACAGCTTTCACTCTTCTGGGAAGGCTTTCTACGAGATTTTGGAGTGTGTCTGTTGGAATTTTTGCTCATACTTCCAGAAGAGCATTTGTGAGGTCAGACACTAATGTTGGACGAGAGGGCCTGGCTCGCAATCTCCGTTCTAGGTCATCCCAAAGATGTTCAATAGGGTTGAGGTCAGGGCTCTGTGTGGGCCAGTCCATAGTGTATTTGGGATGAGTTAATACACTCAACACATCATACAATCAGAATCACGCTAATGGCCAACAATTCCATAGAAATTACAACGAAATATCAATTTTATAATAAGTATAATTCAGTGTTTATTTTAAGTATTCCTAAGAAAAAAGTTTTGTCTTCGCATTTTATATTGGCACCTCCTCCAGACAACGGAAAATGATATTTTTTCAATTTAATTTTGACACTCTTGCCCCCCCCCCCCCCATTAGCGACGTTTCAGAAATTCGAGCAACTAACAAAAAACAACCAGTCCTGACACAGGCAGAAATCCAGTTCAGATATCATCCCCTCCACTAATTAAACCTGGCCGTGCAGAAATATGTTAAGTTATCCCTCCCCTCGAGTCTTCCAAATAGACAGAAGTGTATATTAGCAAGCCTGCAATGAAATCAGTTAAAACAGTGAGTTTACAGGTGAAGGTTTTTTTTTTTTTTTTAAAAGGCAACGTGACGACAAACGAAGAGGCTCTTCTTTGCAGGGTATACAATCAAGCGGATCTTATTATTTCAGCTGACATCGACACCGCATAGAGTTAAATTAACATGTGTTCCAATCGAGGTTTCATGTGAACTAGATGGTTATTGAATAGCCTCTATTGTATCGAGTTTAAAACTGAAACCTGGAGCGCTTCAAAATGTATCCTGATAAGCAACCTTCATAGGAAAATAAACAAATACAAGCCACACAATGAAGGAATCCCGTATACGAAAAAAAGGCTAGTTAACCAATTATTTATACATTAAAAGTGGGCCAATGTTAACTAGAATGTTACGCATTCTTTATGTGGGCAACTTCACGATAACAGTTCGAGCAATGCAGAAAATTAAGTTGTATATCAAAGGACATGATACTAATACTGATCAGGTATTAGGTGGTGCTGGCAGCTGTCGGGCCAGAAGATAAGGCCTGGATCTTCTCAGTCGTCAGCTGTTGCACCTTTAAATATAAATAAAACCACACAAATCCCACACTGCCTAGTTGGGGATTAAAAATACAAAGAAGCCAGCGTTGAGCAAAACCGGGCACTGAAACATGGGATGGAGGGGACATGCAAACCATAGAGGGAATTCGCACGAAAAACCTGTGGGATATAGTTGCAAACTCATACTTTATTGTATTGCCATTGTTTTAGAAAAACATGTTCTTCCTAAAACGTAACTTAAATGTTTGAAAGCTAAAAGTAATTACTGATTGGGCCGAAATAAATTCAGTAAAATCAACACGTGTTTTGTATGTTACTTGGGAATAATATATATATATATACACACACACAATATATATATACACA
>JAOVYW010000075.1:1322-24607 GCA_025775045.1 Hiodon tergisus | reverse complement strand
GTGTGTGTGTGTGTGTGTGTGTGTGTGTGTGTGTGTGTGTGTGTGTGTGTGTGTGTGTGTGTGTGTGTTTGTTTCCAGTTGGTGCCTCACACCGGGCGCCTGGTTTCCCTCCACAATGAGACTCATGAGCGCCTTTAACTGCTGTCTCTTTAAGGGAGCATGGGCTGCTGGGAAGGCAGGCTGGTGGTGAGGAGGGTGGCCCTGCAGGACCATTTGTGCTAAAACTAATTTTCACAACGGCACTTAATTGGCTACAACAATTAATTAATGTGTCGGAAAGTTGGCACAAAAAGTTCATTTAAGAGGTTTTAATAAGCAATTAGAGGAAACCAGGAGGAGAGAACTACTAGAGAGGAAAGGAAAGGGAGAGACTGAGAAATCTGTCAAAATGTGGTTGTTGTTTTTTTTTGGGGGGGGGGGAGAGAAAGCTGCAAATTTTCACAAAAATAGACATTTCTTGAATCACAGTAAATGCTTTTTCTTCCATCAAAAATTGTTGTTTATGGTCTCAATTTATCTCTATTCTTTGTTAATGCCACCCAAATAACCAGGACTGCTTTCCCCTCTCTCCCTTGTTTTCTCTCTATGAAATACTGCATGACTAATGAGAAGAGCAGGTTGAAATCCTGGGGAAGATGTCCTTGGAAGACGAATGCATTTTCAGCAGAATAATTAACTTAATTAACAAATTCACATGCATATTCATCAGCCTATTAATGTCTCCTCCGTGCTGCTTGATGAGCAATGCAGCAATAACCATCTCATTTGCATATCACATTCGCACTACTCTCACGAATAAAGGGAACGAAATTCAAATAACACACAAAACATGTGTGCAGCCACAGCCACACGCACACACATGTGAATTTTAGGCCTAATCTGCTGGATAAAAGAAGTTAAATGACTCATGTGCGACATCCGGTTTCACGTGAACTGACTAGCTGCTGACTAGATCTGTCAGTTTCTTTTTTCTGTCTCTTTCTGTGGCGTCTATAGACACCCATTGAGGTTGGTAAAACATTCACAGCAGCTTCTAAAGTCATTTAATTTTCTTTCTTTATACAGCATTGTGGCTTGAAGTGATATTGTATATCAATGATATTGTTAGTGCTCAAGCCTGTGCAGGGGCCTGTGCAGTGATGTGGAAGTCTGGTGTGTGCAATGTCCGTCTCCCTCTATTTTGCTCCATGGTGTATTTTGAATGGGCAGTCAGTAGCATCTTTTAGAGTTTTGGGCATGCAAGAAATGTCTTTTGCATCTTGTTTTGGCTTTCAGGACTGATTGGAAGCCCTGAATATTATTATCACCATCTGTGCTTTTTTAATTTAGGATTGTGTTTTTATTATTTGTTATTATTTTACAATATATAATTGATTAGCACACGCTTTTATCTAGGCCGACTTATGTATTTTACAGGCCAACACTTTGTCCATTGACACAATTAACAAATTAACATGCATATACTGATATGCAGAAGCAATTTAAGTATTTTGCTCTAAAGTACAACCACAATGACACTCCTCTGATTAAAAAATAAATAAATAGGTACTGATTAGAAGCCCAGTACCATTGTAAAACACTACTGTTTGTCTTCTCTCTGGCAAGCCTGCTCTTTTTTTAACAGAATCTTACTCTCCCAGTCTGTTTATTTCTGTTTCTGGTGTTTCCTTGTCAAGAGCATGTGCCTATGGATGTTTGACAGGGCATGTCTTTGACTGTGTGTGTGTGTGTGTGTGTGTGTGTGTGAGTGAGTGAGTGTATATAAAATCCTCTTTTTATGTCCTCTTTTTCCTCTCTATGTCCCTCTCAGTCTCTCCCTCGGGACTCACTTGGCATCGCTCCCCACTTTTTATTCTCGCTCTGCAAACTGCCGCTGTCGTCTGCTGCTGTCTGCCCACAACCTGGCAGCCCAGCAATGCCACCACTCATGCTGATACATACACACACACTCACTCACAAGCGCACACCGCACGGGCCAGTAAACATCGTCACACTGGCAATGTCATACGAACACCCGCACACAGACACGGTCGGGGGCGCTGCTTCACTGACACCTGCACGCCAACGCAGTCCGGGGAACTGCACGAACACCCAGCTGCCTGGTAAACCTGTGCATTCCCAGGAACAGTATCTTCGACACAGATAGACTGATAGTTTTCTATCAAATATAATCTTTATAATGAACCGTGATGTGTGAAGCCAGAATTTAAGTCAAAGACTTTATGAAAGACATGCTTTGATCAGCAAGTAAGTGGTAGCACTACATCCTAGTAAGATTAAGTAACGCTGGCCTTTTAGCATAATGTTATTTTCAGTGCATTTCTATACAGTTTAATTATTATGCAGCTACCATTGGGATTGTGGTGCAATATTAATATTTTCTTACAATTAAAATTTTTTGACGTGTGTGCCTGACTGAGCTGCTTTGTCAATGATGGTGTCAGGACCTCTGCATTATTTTTGGTGCAGATACACTGACTTTGTATTGACCTTTTGTCTTGTCTTAGTGCACCTGAGAGAGATTGGGTGTCATGTGTAAGGTTTCATGGTGATCGAATATGTGCAGTGTGTTTCTGTGTGTTTCTGTGTCTGTGTGTGTGGTGAGACGATGCTGTCAGACATGATTTGCCAGTGAGTGTGTCCATCCTGGTCGAGTTGTGGTGTGCAGAGGGACGAAGAGATTGAGATATACAGCATTAGCCGATGTCAGGAGTAAATTAGGGGCCATATCTGTTTTCTAATCAGAGCACAAGCGCCGTGTTAGAGGAATTAGGTCGACAGCTGCTGGGAGTTTTTTTTAATATTCTCTCCTCTCTCTCTCTCTCCCTCCCTCTCTCACCCACCGACAGTCAGACCCGAGCTTAGGGACCCCCTTTTTACAGAGGCCACCGGTCAACACTGGTGACCCCCCCCCCCCCACCCTCGTCACGAACCCCTTTCTTTTACACTCACACAAGCTCACATCCACATGCACACACCGACTGACACCCGCATGGAAACACACCTGCGTGCACGTGTAGGCTCTCTCTCTCTCTCTCTCTCTAAGAGGCACGATGGCCTGGGCTACGGATGTGCATGAGAGAAGGAGCAGGAGAGCTGGGAGGAGGGAGGGAGAGAGAGGACAGCTGTCTTGTTGATTGCTGAGCAGACCAGGCATTGGTGGACTGCATGTTTGAGCATTCTTGGTTGGAGGTTGTTATCTCTGAATGTTCACTGAATGTTCTTTTGGCATGCGCCAGCCTCTCTGAAACAGTTTTGTGTGTGTGTGTGTGCATTGTGTAAATTTTGTCTGAAACATACGTACAAAATTCTTTGTTTGTACATTACTGTTCATTCATTCCTTTAAAATGTTGTATTTGTGCGTGTGTGTTGGGAGGGGTCTTCCAACTCATTAAAACAATTCCAACCCATTATCTTTGCAAAACAATCATTTTTAATCTAAAATGTTGCCAACTCCAGAAACAAATTCCTTAAGCTAATGAAGAATAAATTTTTCCATGAGAATGAAGCAAAGTTTGTAACATAATTGACCATTTAACCGCACCATGTTAGCACTGAAGTGTAGGCTGTGTACAATTCAAAACTTTGGCTGACGGAATTGATGACGAGGAGCTAACTTTTTAACTAAAATCTTTTATATGTTAGCGCAATAGCTAGTGGCAACCATGAAGACTGATGTTGTAGATACCCAACAGTAGTGTGCCCTGCAATGAGTAACTTCTGCAGTCAAAGCAGTGCAGTTGTAAAGGTGGTAGGAGAGACGGAGAGAGAAAGTTATGTTATGCTTATGTTATGAATTCAGAACTCAAGTAACTAATTTTGTCACATGAGCCCCAACTGCTGTATTCTTGAAAGTGACCAGAATTTATAAATTGGTGGCATCCAATACAATAATTATATTTATCTCCATCACCTTCACAGTTGATGAAATTCATCTAATAGTGTTCGTTACCAGAGAAAACCTCATGAATGCCTGAATAAGAATTAGAGGGCTTGTCGACTTTTTTCAAGGAATTACTTCACATATATGAGCAGAGTCAGTTAGCAAGGTCAATCCACCCACCTCCTAGACCACAAATAAAGCTTGTATAAATAAATCTCTTTGTTGTGAACCAGTTAAAGCAAATAACTACTGCAAGAGAGTCCCTTGGCAGCCATTGGACACAAACGGAGCACATCGCGGAGCTGGCCCTACATTGATGCGTCCCCTCTTCAGATTCTAAAAACCCAGGGATGTCTTCTCTGAGAAGTCTTTCCTTTCTTGACAGTATTCAACTGGGATTTGCGTAATGTCCTTATTTCAAAATTTCACGTGGCACAGTCCCCTTATTTTCACTGTATTTTACTCTTCAAAAATTTCTGTTATTTTAGAGAACAAACCAAGAGACTTGCATGAACCTCGCTATTTGGTGTGCATACGTTTTTATGTGTGTATAACTGGACAACATCAGCCAGCAGAGGGGTGAGAATAATAGGCAAAGAGACTGGCCTGGACCTTCAGGGACCAGGTGTGTGTATGGGGGGTGGGGGTGGACCGTGAGTGGAATGGGGTGCACTGCATTATGCGGAGATAAACGTCTCCAATACGTGCGTGTATCATTAGCGCCATTTATCAGAGGCATTGGCTGTTCTGCGTCATGTTGAAACTAAGTCAAATGGTCTGCAATAGACTATTCCTCCTGTCAGTTTGATTTCGCTGCTGCAGAATTTGGAAATACTTATTAAATATGTTGAAAGGAACTATGTAAGGATAAATTGGTAAAACATTATTATTTACTCCTTTCCTCTTACTTCCAAGTTCTGCCTAACTCCAATTTGAGTGGTGAAAAACATTCCTGTTGTAGTTTGTTTTTTCTGCCGCTAACAAGGTGGCAACTGTGTCCATTCTTTGAAATGACCAGTCTGCCCATTAACTGCACCCTCCAGCAGTGTACCCCCTCTTCCAATCAAGTGCCGTGGTACTTGTGGTAGGCATTGACTGTCAACCAATAAATTAGCAAGTCCTGAAGGAGGAACTGGTGGTGGAGTTTTTGAGTTTTAAGAATGCCAATTGTCTCACAGGAGCACCACAGAGGAACAGAGCCACCACTGGAGCCTGGAGGAGAGCTTGGTACATGGCAGCTTAGTGGTTAAATTAAATTAAATTAATAGGAAGGCAGAGAGAAAGAGAGAGAGAAGGGGAACAAGAGTGAAGGAGGGACAGGGATGACGAGACAAGGAAAATGGACTGAGACAGACACGTAAACAAGGGAATGGGCATTTGCCAAATGGGCAGGGTCGGGCCCATAACTAAAAGAACAGAGGGATGGATGTGAAAAAGATGAGTAGTAAGAGGACCATGTAACTGTGGGAGGGGAAAAAGATGGAGAGGCAGAATGAGAATCTTTGGGCCCACTCCAAAAAGTTAATGTTGCGCACCATTGATGGATGGGGTGTTAGCGGTGAGCCGCCACACCCACACAAGACGAATGGAGAAACGTCAGTCTCTCTCGCTCCTGTCTGGAACTTCACATCATCACTCACTGGCATGGCATCTGAAAGAAACCCATTACAATATCCACTCTGCTTTTTGTTTTTGATTTTTGTTTGTGAACCATTTTTTGTTTGTTTGTGGATCTTCTACAATTATATGTTAAGAATCTGGCTGGTGAGTCTTTCTCTCTTCCTTTTTCTCTAGATCGCTCCACATTTCTTTTATTCTCTCTTTTTTTTACATCTTTCTATTCTTTCTTCTTTTCTTTTCATTTGGGAAAAAAACGTCAAGACGGATACATAAAGTAAAGTAAATAAATATGCCACAATGTTTTAGCGGTACACCAAAAACAAAAATTTGAGGACAAAAATTATCTGATATTGTTGTGCCCCCCTTACATTCACACACACACACACACACACACACACACACACACACACAATCACTGGCTCAGTTATACATACACGTTGTCATTTACAGAGAACCGCATGCATAAGATCGCTCACACAAATACACATGCTCAAACACATGGAGAATCATGTGCATTGCCCCTGTAATGCAGAAAGCAGCATTCTGTGCTTTTGGCTGCAGTCATCTGAGGGGCGAGTTTAAAAAACATTTAATTACCCTTTTGGCTCCGGTTCATTTTTTACTGGTAAAGTGCAAGGGGGTATTTAGATCTTCATTAGGGTTCTCACAATCTTGAGTGAAACATTCATGAATCTGAGGCTAACAGACTAATTTCACAGTCACAGTGGTGTGTTTGTCTCTACTGTGTGTGTGTGTGTGTGTGTGTGTGTGTGTGTGTGCCTGCATTCTTGAATGTCTGGTTAGTTGCCTACAGGTAGAATACAATGGCATTCTGGCCAGTGCACTGAGAATCAAATGAATCTTCTCACCTGCACTATTTGCCATCTAACATATACATTCTGATCAAGCAAATCCAAATGAATGTTTCAAAAACAATAGCATTTAGTGCTTATACAATTGCTAACAAGTCACCGTTTGATAACAAATGCAGCTATTACCATTCTCTTTGATTGTACGAGTCTAAGAGTGTGTGGCAGTATTTGGTGTGTGTGTGTGTGTTTAGTGTGTGATAGAATTACGTCTAAACACGTCTCTTTCTCTCTCCCTCCCTCTCCCACTCCCCATGTCTGGCGGGGGTATCGGGGGTGAAGTGATCCGCGTGAAAGCCTCCTGTTTGGAGCGGCACTGAGCTGGGGGGAGAGGTGGCTTGTGGGTAGCTATCTGCAGAGAGGCGGTGGAGTTGGGGAGGGTGGCAGCAGATGGCATGCCACACTGCGAGGACTGTCGGATGGCATTTGGGAGGGGGGGCACTAGGATCGGGAGTGGGGGGGGGGCACTAGTCTCGTAGTGCCAGTAGGCCTTAGGAGAGGGGGGGGAAGAGTGAGACAGAGAGGGAGAGAGTGAGAGGGAGAGAGAGGGAGAGAGAAGGGAGAGAGAAGGGACACCAGGAATGTTTTTTCCCGTAGCAAGAGAAGTCATTGACCCAACAAAGCTGCACAAATTCCATAACAGACCGATCCACTTGGAAGGGTAACAGAGATGTTACTGTGATCACAGTCAGAATAGATAGGTTGATTGGGCATATGGTTAGAAGAGCAATACTTTAAGAACTTAACAATTAATTAAGGAATTTGTTGTTATCACATTTAGGCATCGCAAAAAAAAAGATTTGTTTTTGAGACGTCCCATATGTCCTTGCTTTCCTATTTCCTAGTCGGCAGTGAAGAGTGCAATGTAGGCCTTTGAACAAGATCAACTTCCCATTCATAATACTGATTATGTGAGACAATTTACAAGCAAAACAACGAAACAGACCAATTTACCATAGAATTCAGTAATGTTGATCCTAGTTTGGTTGAACCTCTGTGTAATTTGCCCTGTCAGAGGTTTCAAATGCTAGCAGGAAAACAGTGGCCGAGGGGTAACCACACCAAAGCATTTGTATTTTGCTTCTTATGGATATCCTTCAATTGTTATTGTTATATTTGCATGATGTTCAAACAGTGCCATGTTTATACAGGAAGACTGGAAAATATTTAATATTTTCCATCTTTAATTGAAAGTTTAATAGAGCAATCCAATCTTTTCAGAAATAGGTAGAGGGGAGATCATTTTTCTATTTGTAGATGTATGTGGAGACTATTGTGTCTGAGACATTTGACAGCTTTTAGAAGTGAGGTGCTTTGTGATATGTTTGGTGTTACACAGCATCTGTGAGAAGGCAAAGAGAAGACGAACACAGATAACAGAGGACAGGAAGCTCTGAAGTCCCTAGCAGCTTCTTAAAAGATGCTAATTATGTAAATTTTTCATGGCTAGATCTCTGCCAGGGATTCGGGGAAAACTTGCAACGACACACCCGCTAACTCACATAAGGAGATCAGATTCCTTACAGTAAATATGGAGAAACGAAACCTGAGCCTACATTTGACCTTGGTTTCACCAGGCAAGATTTAAGTATGTATTTGGAATTCAGAAGTTCAAGACAGTATATTTTTTATATTTTCTTTTCCTGTATAGCTTCACCCTTCGTCCATTGCATTTGAAAGAAGACAATGCTGGCATACCTGAGTTATCACTGGAAATTAGTCTCAATCTCCCCCTAATTAAAGCGCCTGCAACAACCGGCTTCAACTGCGAACTGCTACTGAACAGATGTTGTGGAATTTAAGATGCAAACTAGGCTCCTCTCCCCCTTGTCCTCCTCCCATCTCCCCCCCCCCCCCATTTCTGACTAGCCCCCGCACAAGGGTACCATGTGGCACTCCATTCCCCTTGGCACTACGTTCCAACTGTGCCAGCTACGCATTGTCTGACTGCTGACTGGAAACCCAGACTCCTGAATCTTGCCTTTACTCTCTTCTCAACCCCACATCCTTCCTATTTCCTCAAAAAGAGAAGGAGGAAACCATGAAACCAAAATGGATCACACATTTCACATTCATTTTGTTTTATGTGAGTTTTTCATATGAGACTTCTTCAATGAATGAATTATGCATTTACAGATGTGCTGTTTTATTTACTTATTTATTGTTAACTGGGGCAGGAGTGGGGGGAGGTGCTAGTAGGTGAGGGTCAACAGAGATGCATGTTTAAGAGGAATAATAAACACATTACCACAATTTGTAAAATATAAACCTTTTCTGATTGAACTTTAAAAAACGTTTTTTAAATACAATTTTTTTTAAAAATTGAAATAAAATATAAAATAATCAACTTTTGTCAGAATAATGAGAAAATGTTAGTTATGCTTATGCAAACTGAAGCTGTTTACTTCTACCATATTTTTTTACATAACGAATAATGTATATTATTTATAATATTTCACATAATACAAGAATCTGGGGTGGTTCGATGATGTAGGCACACACCATAATAATAATAACAAGCAAAAGGAAATTAGGGTTTGAGGGAAACTACTTTCAGGAAAGAAAAAAACTTCAGTCTGAAATTTTTCAAATATTTCATTGAAAACAATTTAAAACTATTTGGAGCGTACTCTCCATTTTTATGAATGCCGTTATACTATCTACTTAATCCGACATCAATATATTTGCCGCAGGGTTGTGCTGTGAGAATGTGAGGTTTGAAAAGGTATAATTCATTGCATTATATTAATGAGCTTATGATTTCATGTATTCATGTTTTATACTATTAATTCTAGAAAGACCATTGATTCTAATTACTAGAACTAATTAAACAATTCTTTTTATGTTAAGTACTGTCTGTAACTGGTATAGGTCAGGACATTTGGACAGTTGACGTTTATGTATGTGTGCTCTTGTTTGTGCGTGTGTGTGTGTGTGTGTATGTGTGTGTGCGCGTGCGTGTGTGTGTCACTCAGTGTATGAGTGTGTGTCTGTGGTTGCCAAGTCACTTGGGAAAAACTGTAGAATCCAAGTTGCCATGGCAATGTCTGGAACATATTTAGGGAAAAGCATGCCTTTTCCCATGAAAATAAAACTTAACAGAGATTTATTCACATGAATCTGCTTATTTATTTATTGCTGTGGAAAATGTATATATTGGTTTATTAATTAACTGTGTTGCGATTTGGGAGGAATAGCAAACAGGGTAAAGCACGAGGACAGTTATCAAATGTGTCACTATTTAGGCTTTTTTTTTTTTTTTTTTTAAGTTATTTGCCATGGTTTCAGTTCTGAATAATTTAAATCCCTGGTAAATCTTTTTTTCTTAAAAATATATATTCTTTCTATGGTTAATCCTCAGGCACATAGACCTTGCCATTGAAAGCCATGAGAGCTCCAGGAAACTTGCTTCAGTGGTAGAGATAACCTGTTGCTGTTTGGGATATTACTAAAGTTTTGCTCAAATTCATATAATTATAGTTATAATGTTGAAAAAGCATTGGTTATCAATAAATCTTGCATGTCCCGTTTCTGTTCATTAATTATTTTCTTATAACCTTTTCATTTGATATATACCTATATTTTCTAATTGATGTTTATATAGCCAATGGTATATTTATCTGTTATTTATTGTATAATACCTGCTATATTATATAATATAATTATATTTATATTACGGCATATTATGTCGAATTACTGAAATAAATGTTATTTTGATAATGGTGAACAGTTGATGTCACCTGCAGTGGACTATTCATATAAATTCATATAACATTTCATATAACACCCCCTGTAGGGAAAAAAAATTGTTAATATAATTATTCTAAAGGAAAGGGCTTTTTTTCTTTGTGTGTCTTTTCTTAAAAACCTTATCTATCTAAAGAGTCAAAACAGATTTTAAATGTCAGAGTATTCAGAAAGGTATGAATACTTTTTAGAGCAAAATTGCTGGTTCAAAGCTAAAGCCCTTCTGCACACTCGGATCTGTGGCTGGATGAATGGAGGAGCCCCTGTCTCTTGGTCCCCACTCTTGGCCATGGACTGCTGCCTGCCACCCAATGCGAATGGAAGAGGAGCTGTGAGTGTCTGTTCGGTGCAAGAATTAGCCGGCTTTACTGCCGACTTTTCCTTTGTAATCCCTTAATCTCGCTGTGTAGGAGAGCGGGGCTCTGGGGTTTCTGTGTCAATTCCCCGTTTCTTCCCGGCAAACGAGTGCCACAGCAGGAACGGCTTTCTGTTGTTTGCTCTTCTCTTCAGCTGACTGAAGGGAACGGGGCCTGTGCTGCGCGCCACTTTAATCCACGCACTGCAGATCAGAGGACACACCTGCCCACAGATTTCCCAGCATTGGCGAGCCAGTCGCCTTGTGTGCATATTGCAGAGCCATCAGAGAATGAGTGCACACTGTGAGCGATTTCTAATTTACAAGAGTACTGAAAGTGGACAAGTTCAAGGGAGGAGGAGTCCAAACTTGTTGGGCAAAAGCCCTGGTAACAGGGATCTCTGAATGGTTACCTGGCATTGAACCTGGGCTGTCAAACCAACAAGGGTATGGTGCTGAGTTTCGTTCCAGCCAATCTCTTAATGTCTTAATTGGTCTAATGGCTTAACTTCATGGGCCAAGTTTGGCAGTCCTGGTACAAAGCAGCTATAGAGATGTTTAATAGGTATGATCTCCAGGAGAGTATTGTTCAGATGAGCAAGTCAAGTGGAGAACATACGTGGTTGTGGTATTACCTCCCATTTTAATAGCAATGCTGTCTTTGAGTGGTTTCTGGGGGTATTAGTCGTAGTATTCAGGAGTATTCTGGATATCTATTAATCAGGCTTTGAATAAATACAAAGAGAAACATATGGATGATGTGGACTTGCTTTTTTCAATGAAAGACAAATTTACTTTGAAATTTTCAAAATGAATAAATGTTTACACAAAAGCACACAGGGTGTTAATGATTTTACCTCATCATTTTGCTGTCTTCCCTTGTCCCGTGCATGTCTTTCTGTCTTTTCTTCTGTCCCTCTCTTTTTCTCTCCAGAGCCAAGTTAGGTTTGCAGTGAGATGCAGTCAACATATTTAGTGCCTGAAGCAAGATTCTTCCCCATGAGTGAAATTCCTGAACAGGAGGTGTCTTGGGAGGAGAGGAATGGGGTAGTAAGAAAGAGGGTGGAACAGAGGCGGAAAGCAAGTACCACTGTAGACTTCCTTTTTACAGTCAGTGAGGTCAGTAACCATGTTCTGGGTTAACAGGTGGAATGTGGTATGAGACCCAGCCTACCTTCAACACACCACAAGGATGTAGTATTCTGAGTATAGGCACCGTCACCTCCCCAGATATGAAGGTGTGCACAGTGTCTGCTCACTGGTTCTGAACTCCATACAAGTTTCTATTTAATGTTTTCTTAGGACTGAATAATGTAAACTGATTCTCATTACTCATTGTTTTGAGAACTCTAGGTCCCTGTCTAAGAAGTCTACAATGACAGTGCCATGGCAGAGGATTACTGAATTAGACAACAAATGATCATTCTCTCCATAGCCCCAGTGTGTCTCCACAAAAGCTTCAAAATTGCCAAAATTTTATTTAATATCAGTACATCTATGTTTAAATGATAAATGTACTTCTTATTTTCATGCCTTTATTTTTAAATGTTTTTTACTTTAACTTTCTTTTTCTCTCATACTTTAATCTGTATTGCAGAAGAGAAACAGGCTAATACATACACCAGTGGTGCCAGCTCCACTAAGTGGTTGTAGCTGGATGTATAAAAATAAACATATTCCAGTTGAAATGAACAGATGTCACTGAATTTACATGCGCACTCCTTTGCCTCCCCTTCCTTTATCCTTCAACATGCATACATATGCACATGTTTGCGCCTACACATGTATACATGCTCAAACTTGAGCACGCACAGCCACTCGTTCACAGACACACAAACAAACATATGGGTGCCCGTTTGTACATCCATATATGCATACACACACACGGAAACACACACGCATCCTCTTTACCATACCCCCTTGCTTGGCATAAACCTACTATCAATACTGCCAACACTCCTTGGTCCCTGTGAGGCTGTGGGTAACACAACACATTTAGACCTCTTGTTATTGTGGGTCTGCACCGTTTAGTTTATTTATTGATTTTCCTTGCAGAACCAGCCCAGATCGCGGGCGGTGACGGCGCGCGTGTCATCAGAGGGGGGTGGGGGTGGGGGTGGGGGGAATGCGCGTGCCAACGTGCCGCTGTTTTTTTTCCCTGTGTTTTCCTGCCTGGGCTGTGCCAGCTTTCCCTGTTTCCTGGCTGAGATTTCTCACAGCTGTCTGAAAGAGAGGGAGAGAGATTCTCTGCTCTAAAAAGCGAGGCCGAATGTGTACTGCTAAGGGTTGGCGCAGGCTGCAGTGAAAGTCCCTGCTTTATACTGGCCGGGAAATCCCCCCACTATCGCCACCTATGTTATATATACACGTGAGCTGGAACCAGCTCCCCTTGATCCACCTTTATCTAGCCATGGATCTACCCATGTCGCTCCTTGGTAGACTATTTCAAATTCATCACTATTTATCTATTTCCCTAGATGACATGAAATGTATGAAACATATCTGTCCAAATGAGTGGTTTTTGATATGTATAGATTTGACTGTGTAGGGCATGCTGTCCTTTGTGTTTGATATGCCTCATATGAATGTTTCCTCAAATTCCTTTTGCTTGTGATTCTACACGTTATAATTTTGATGATATATGCGGGTGTTTTGGATCTCAGATCAGATAAAGTGAGAACAGAGAGATCTGTGTCTGGAGGCTTTATCATTAATTCAAGACCTTTCTGATGCCAGATTTCCAATGGGGGGGGAAAGGGGGGCTTGATGAGTGTTTTGTTTGTCAGTGTGTTTTTGTGCTGGTGAGCACGGTGTCTGAATAGTGAGGTTAAAGCCGGATTTTAAACGTGATTTCTGAAATGGAATATAGTGAAGTAACGACAGGCAAACTAACTAGGTACCTCTCAGACGTTCTGCCATGGGAGATGACCAGACTGTGTGCAAAGATGCTCTCGTTCCCCCTGACTAAAATGCCAGCTCGATTACACTTCTGCCAATAGCAGTGGGTTATTATCGCTAAGTATCCCGCTAGTTCTCACATAACCTTGCAGTGACATTGTAGCAATAATGTCCATAGAAATGTAATGCAGTTAATGACAGTGGTCTGATGTTATGCAAATGAAAATGTTGAAGCTTCAGACAGGTACTCCTTTTCACAATGGCCTTGTTAACAGTTGTTCCTGGTGTAGGAGAATGGCCTTGAAAAATCTGGCACAAAAATAACCATGGTAAAATAAATTCTTTCGATACAGGCACATCCATATAGGTAAATGTATATGCAGTGTTCCCCTCATCGTGCACATCACACTGCATTACCAAAATAATGGCACTGATATTAATACTTTACAAACTTTAAAGTGGTTTTTGACAGTCATGTTACTCTATTCACATGTCAAGATATCCCAACTTCACTCCAAATGGTACAAGCACAGGGCCTAGCAAACATATATATATATAATTTTTTTTCCAAATTAACCAGGGGCCCAGTTTTAGATATATACTGTCAATTCACATCATATTTAAAGTTCCCAGATCTGTGGAGTGTAGCGAATAATTTATTTACAGTTATTATAACATTATTCAATAATACTGTTGACATTGTAATTATTTTTTTGCTATAATCCAGCTGTAGTGTTTTTGGGTACATTGCGTATTATCATTAATGTCCTATAGTGAAAATGAGAACACAGCCAGCTATGGGCCCTTAACGTTGTCTTTACATGTTTACATATACACAGATTTTTTTCTTAAATAGATTATACTAGAGTGAGACATAGGACAAACAGTATGAACTTGCTATGAGAAAACCTGTGAAATAATTAATAAATAGGCGACTCAATAATATAAAGTATTCAAATATTTCAAGTAATTATATATATATGCAATGTATTATGACTAGTTACAAAGAAATTCAGCACAATAAAAGCAATAGGTTGCTTCATACAAGGCTTATTCCCATTTAATTATGCTACAGTTGAGTTTTAAACTTACCTCGTGTAGTTAGATCGGTAACTATTTCTAAAAACTTGAATCAAAACTTTATCATTTATATATTTTAGATTTTATCAGACGACTTATTTTTGGTTATACAGGCTACCTAGCAATCGGTGCAGTCGCGAAATATACAGCAAGATAGCAAGGTCGGACGTTCATCACAAAATAGAGACTCCACAAATAGCATTGAAATACTAAATACTAAAATTGACAAAGCTAGCGAGCCAACTTAACTAAACTTGCTATATCTCTCCCCCCAGATCTCGGTTTCTGTGACTAGCTGTACTCAACAGGTGTTCTGACAATTTGGGCAAGCACACAGCTGAGCTATCTGCATATACCGTGCATGCAGTGCTGGTGAGTTTCTAGGCGAGTAGCTCCTAATTTGACCACGCCCCCCAATTCGTCGCGCCTGAGCTATTGTAGCCAGGGATCTGCAAGTTGCCCGTGGTAAAAAGTTTGAGGTTCGTCACTGTGTCCGGTCATTTTGTCCGTCGCAACTTGGTGGTGCTGACCCCTGATTGTAGCACAGATTAGTATTTCCTATTTTTGGATTAAATATCAAAATTTCTAGGTGCTTTTGAAAGTATTTTGCATAGAGCATGTTTTGCAGTACTATTTGTGGATTAAAAACGTTGTAGGCCTACTTTTTGCATACTATTGTATTTTTCATAAATAAATCTATGTTGTTTTATTTTTACACAAATAATTATTTGGATTCATGTGTAAAACAACCCACAACTGATGCAATATACTAGACGTGTGTGTATCAAAACGGGGTGAATCTTGTAAATCGAAAATATTTGTAAAAATTTTTAATAATAGAAGTTTTCAGCGGTTTTTTAAAACGGTTCTAAACATTCTGTACGCCCTTATATAAGAATATATATTTAAACAACATACAAGTGTTTAAAACACAGGGTAGCTCGTTCTTTCCAGTAGCGTCTGCACAGAACGGGTCATACTTTAAAAAACAAAACGGAAATTCAAATTACAATTTGAGCTACCAGCAGCTCTTTCTGTCAGACTTCACTAACAAAATCATCCTGATCGTTTCTTTAGATCACCGGAAGCCTGTGCTTACGAACATGTGAACTGTGTGAAATCGATGTGCACGTTCAACCCGTGTGAACATATACAGCCTACATTATAAACGTATTTTTCGAGAAGTTTATTTATCTTTCTTGATAAAAATCGACTGCTTTTTGATTGAAAATGAAAAAGAATAAAAATGTGACGTTCCACAATATTCCAAAATTCATATCATGATATAAGACTATATTGGTGCTTATTTTCTTTCTGGTTTATTGCCCACCTCTAGGATGGACCTCAATGTGTGTGGTAGAGAGTAGTGAAAGTGGAAATAGGATGTATGTATGTGGTAGGGAGAGGAGGTGGAAGGGGGAATATGATGGATCAGTGATGTGTGTGGTAGAAAAGAGGGGTGAAAGGGGCAGGGCACTGAGTTGGACGCGATGCCATCTGACAGGTCCAGCTGGGAGTCCACCCGCCCTGTGGCACTGCAAACTGGTCAATATGGGGACCAATTACTGTTGCTCATGTGACCTTTGCATATCCCCCCCCCCCCCCCCAATTCACTCAGACCATCTGTGCGGACCAGAAACAACCTCTATACCCAGTCCTGCATAGGCACTTAACCTCATAAAACTGAGCCACTGATTTTGTGATGTAAATAATGAAAGCTTTGGGGGAGCAATCCTTGAAGAGGAGTATGGCATACATAATCACTCATGCTATGGTATGACACCCTGACTTATTTGTGGAGTGCAGTCTTAAAACTGTCTAGGATTGCTGCATGAATGTCTGACCTGGTGGCATTGAGGATGACATCCTTATTTGGGAATACTTCTTTACTGCTGCAGTTATACATCAAATTCCTTCCTAATGTAGGGATTTTTCATGGAACCTTGTTCTGGATGATGAAGAACTTACTAAAAATCATAAAGGAATTTTAAACCATTTCTGCTCAAACCAATGTGCAGAAAGGGAACATAACCACAATGCTTTTCAAAGATTCAAGGGTTTCTGAGCCATTTATATATGCCTCCTTCTCCTAGAGGTTTTAGTGTTTCTCTGTACCATGGCTCAAGAATAGGCACATAGTTTTAGCCTGCCTCCCTGTCCCAGTGGATCGTACGCAATCATGACATTACTTAATACAGACACACACATATCACAATCTGTAAGAGAGATGCACCTAAACAATACATGTTCAGTTCTCCAAAGTAAGATCGGTTCCCCCAAATGCCCCCGGTCCAAACATCCTACGCTTATGCAGACAGGCCTGATGTTGTGGCTAGGGCTCCCCATCGTTCTTGCTTGTGATAAAGCAAATTATGAGGTCCATAGCCACTAAGAAAGTCAAAACGACGGTTTATATCTTGTTTTTATATCTCTTATTATCTATGAAAACCGGGGCATGTTCTGTTTTTCTCAACATAGACCGGTCTAGTGGACTTCGGGTCTGTTTGAAGAGAACACAGCAAAACCTAACCAAAGTTCAGGGGCCAAACATAAATACATTTCTTACCATTGGTCATTTACAATACAGTAATTTATTGCATTTATAATTTGTATTCCCACACTGTACCCCACAGTACACATTTACATGATCATGCATGCATTAAGCGAACATGTTAACATATTTAATACATGGTAATCCTGTATTTGAGTATATTCATCAAAAAAGACTTAGGTAATGACATAACTGAAATATGCTTATGAGTATATTGCTTAAACTATAATGGGAAACATCCTAATCAAACAAATACAATGCAATATCCTCATCAAGTTAAACTACTATAGTGTCTGTCATTTAATTTAAATAATATATTGGGTGATATGAGGAATTCCAACTGTGACTTTGTATTGACAAACAAAAGGGCAATTCCTTCCATGTTAACCTCTTTTTTAGCTCATCAAGATTTACTCTTTTGTATTGTGCATTGGATGTCATCAAAGGACATAGATTGCATAGATTCTGTACAAATTAATTTTGTGATTAAGCTGGTTTTCATGGTTTTAGTTGGCAGAGCCCAGGTGTGAGAACCAGGTCATGAGATCCACCTTGGGCTGCACTGGGACCTAACACTACAGAAATTGTCACTTTAACAACAAGATGTTGTCACTCACCTTTCAATATTTAAAAGGAATGTTTTAAAATTTTACCAGTCTTCCAGAAGCTGTCATTTACTTAGGCATGCATTGTTTATGTGGGATTGTGCCTGTTTATACCCTGTCTGAATGTCAGTATCTGGTTTTGGGAGTACCTAGGTAAAGTGTTGTTTCTATCCAGTCGTCAAAATGTAATCGCATAATAAGTACTGAGTACTCGAATTACAAACATTAGTTTGACACTTCGGAAAATAATTACAGACATAATACTATTTTAATGGTGTACCTAAATTACTGTTGGAACAGGAGCGGGCTTGTAACGAGTTTTTTATTTAAGAAAAACAGTTCTAAGACATTTGCTGCTGACATCTGACACCTGCCATGTGTTGCAAACGACACGTGCCGGATTTATCATTGTCAGCCAGACTTTGCATTCCTCTTCTAAAAGCGTGACATTACCGGTTAATGACAGGGGAGTGTTACATATCAGTTCAAACTGGTTTCTATAAAATCATTGCCAGATAACATTTTTGATAGTTCGTTATTAATATTATTATTGTTATTATTATTTTACTGTCTTTTATTTTCTTTTGTTTGTTAACTATTTCGTTTGTTAACACCTAATGAATGGATGCTGAGCCGATTTTTCGTGTCCAATTTATATAGTGTCTGCTAAGCCAATATACTGTTGATTGTTTGTAATGTAATCGACGCAGCCAATGTATTAAATGTTTGATATTTGATACTTAGGCTAATTACAGATAGTTTCATTTGCATTTAACACCAGTTAAGTGATAAAATACTAAGTGGTGACATTTTATCAATCGCACTTACCAATCGTAACTGTTACCGCGTACAAATGTGTAATTCTTTTGTTTTTCTCCTCAATTATTTTAGCTCCTAGAGTGAGAAAGGAGTGGGCACTGCACGTTAATTTAAACACTGAGATTCATTCACCAATTTGCGTTTATCACTTTTTTTCCGCATGAAAACAGAGAAAAAAAATCGAAAAATGTAGGTCTACTTACTTCAAAAAAGTTTTGTGGGTTAGCTATTTCTGAAAATTTGTTAGGTTATTGCACATAACTATCATCGACGTGTATAGTTGGGGGGGGGGGGGGGTTATTAGGAAACCTTTGTAGAAATATATTTTTATTTGCACATCCGTTTATAAATTTACTTAATGTCAACCTGAAACAAATTTAACGTAGAATATATTTGCCTGCCATCCCTCCCAAAATTTTTAACTTTTCTTGCATTGGTTTCTAGCGTAACAAAAAGGTATTTAAATGTGTGTTAAGTAGTATTGTAAAATAATAAACAATACCACCACAAGAACAGTAGCAGCAGCATCCACAACAACACTAACAACAATTACTTTACAGTATAACGCAGTATAATATGCATAGACCGAAGTGGTTCGAAAGTTCCTTTGTCTTTCTTCTTCTTTTAATCCCAAAAGATTGAATTGTTAATTCTTGATATTGTATGCACATTTTTGCATCTGTAATTTTTAGCTTGTCAATAATTAATTCAACGATGACAAAACAATTCACATATATTACATACGGGCCTAATAAAAAACTCTGGGATATTAAGTATGTATAGATGTTTTTTTTGTAAGGGAGCCTGAGGTGGGTACGTTCGATTTACGTGACCGGCCATGTCAAACAGAAGTTATAACTATGCGTAACGGGAGCTCTCCAGTTCTGAAACTCAAGACTAACGTAGAAGGACGTGATTCTCCTGTTGCGTTCAGTAATTACAGTACACGTTAAATACCTAAATATTTCACTACATTCTTTACAGGAACATTTTCATACAAAACTCGCTTTCTGCGCTTCTTAAGTAATACAAGTTGGCTAACTCATCATTGAAACATCGTAAATAAAGGTTTGTAATTACTGTAAAAATTGTAGAAAACAGACACTTTCCCCAATCACAAGAAACCCAAGAAAGCCCAGCCCTAGACATTCGTTACAAATACGCATGTCGGTGTAACAGGGGCACTTTGTTAGGGGGCGCACGCGAGCTGTTCTACTTTAAATTTTAAGAATAATGAACAGATGCCGCTGAATTAGGAAAGAAATACAGGCTCCTCCCAACAGCACCACTTTGGCCGGGCAAGCTGGCATGCGGTACAGCTGGCAGCGCCGTGGCTGCTCCAAAGCCTCTATTTACTGGTGCAGACAGTAAGCGACTTGGCATCGTTCGCCACATTAAGCTGCCAACTTATGGCTCTGGAAAGCACGCACCTCTGTCCTGACAGGAGAATATTTTGATAGATGTGCCACCCCCCCCCCCTCTCCCCGCCCCTTCCCCTCTCCTGCTCTGCATGTCGCCACTGGTGTTTCAAAGTTTTAAAATTTTATGTTTCGAGAAGCGCTATGCAACAATATCCGGGCTGTTTCTTTATACGACGCTCTATATCTTGTTTTTATATCTCTTATTATCTATGAAAACCGGGGCATGTTCTGTTTTTCTCAACATAGATCGGTCTAATGGACTTCGGGTCTCGTTGAAGTTGTGAGAGGTTTTTTTAATATAGGATTAGTGAGAACGAAAGACGCGATATTTCTTTCGTAGTTGTATCATATTTAGTCCAAAAAAGTTTTAATTGCCTATAATTACCTATGTCCCGTAAAGTTTAAACTCGGCGATCTTTACTGTTCTGTGACAAAATACATAACTGCAAAACTATTTCACTTTGTTTCATTGATTAAATTTTTAAATAAAAATTTAAATAAACACATTGAAGCACATATGAATAAGAAAATATGATAAGAAAATATGAATAACTTAATGTCGTAATTGTATGCTGTAATTGTTGAAATTTTATTCCCTGTAAGTTTGTTTAATGCAGAAAATATATCTTATTTACGTCCTAAGTACACATCAATTAGTTGCTTCAAAAGAAAGAATTAGAGAAAGCGATTTAAGTTTCACTTTTAAAAAAAAGATTTCAAAAAGCAACACGCGTCGTTCAAACCCTATATCCAGATTAAATCAAAAATAAACCTTTATTTAACCATAAAAGTCATTTGAGATCACATTTTCATTTACAATTACTGTAGGCTAAGATGTGTAAACCATGAATTAACAGAAAACAACGCGATAAAATAAAGTTTAAAACACAGAACACATCTGAATTGGTCGTGATCAATAGTGCAATTAATTAACTGAAAACCGGTGGGTTGTTTAAGATCATTAATATAGATAGTTCCAGTCTTTGATAACCGCAAATGGAGATGACTTTCGTAGAAGAAATGTTCTTTACGGAAGGTTTCCTTTGATTAGAGGAGTGGCCCACTGTTGAACTGATATTATGAATTCCATTCAGTTATATGATTTCTATTCCCATATTTTGCCGTTTAAAAAAAAATATATTATTCATTTTCTGACATAAAATAATATTATATGGACCCTTAATATTTTAAATCAAATAATTTAAAGTAAGAATTTTGTCAGGATGTATTACTAAGCACATTTTTCATATAATTTTTAAAGCAATTGCTTGGAAACTCCTCAATGTTTAAGACAAATTCGTTTTTAAATTTCCTTGTCTGTTTGTAGTAATAAATTATACAAAACAAAATTTCTCTGTGGTGCCACCTCGACATAGTGCCACGTGCTCCTTATGTCGGCCGCTAATAGCACCCTGGACAGTTTGTGGACCATATGGGCCCCGGGGCAGCGCTCCAAACGCGGTTGAGGTTGCAGCGGTTCATTTGGGCTCTAGGGAGGATTGTTGGGAAACTGCTGCCCATCTTACTGTAAGAACGCAACTCTCCCGATATAGATGTATTTTTTCATTCCCATATACTTGTTGAAAAACTTTCAGTTTCAACTGGACTAAATATAATATGCAAGGCAACTGAATGGTATGCAGCGATTACCTGACAATACAAAAAGCATTTAAATGCAATTATTCCCCGTTACTCCAGTCATAGTTGACACCTTTTAAACTTAATAACTTAGAAGTTCATAGTTTTTATGTCGGCAAAATCTGTGTTTTGAGATCGCGTGGGTGGGAAATATTCACAATTAAAATGTCTCTCTCAGGTTACATGTGTGGGACAAATCCATTTCAAGTAATTTTTATTTAATCACTGCGAAGCTTTATTTCCCTTGTAGCAGTGTGAAGCAGAAAGGGACAAAAAAGAAAATACCGTTATTACTTTTTACTCCCATAAATCACAAACAAGCTATAACTATAATATTCTTTAAACAAATTACAAACTATTCCAGATTTTTAGCTAATCCTATTTCGACATAGGCAAGCCAACGGAAGATTGAATTCTTAAATATAGTGTGGGGTGAAATATATATGGATTTATAAAAAATAGATTTATTAAATAAAGATTTGCTCATTTTAATATCACGAAATTCAGAATAATGAGGGTTTCTTCCCTTTTGCAGATCAGTTGGAAATTGGAAAGGGAAAACGACTAAATTTATTTCTTACGTCTGTATTGTGCGTGTAGATTACTCTACAAACGTAATGTATTGCAAAGTTCAAAGTACATATGGGCCTAAATAGCTTATGTTTTGCTTCGTTCTTTTTTTCCTCGTTCATAATTATGGCGGCGATTCGTTGCATATTAAATAAAATGTAATTGTGTTATATTACAATATTAGCGTATTATTAATAATTATAATATTATTAATAATTATTAAAATTGTTAATATAAATTAATATTGTTTAAAATTTATCAATATTATTTTAGTCGTACATATCATTATCATTATTGTTATTTATCCTTTTTGAAAAGCTAAACTTTTTATAACAACTTTCTTCTTGGAGTGATTATCTAACATAAACATTTATAGTCATTGATATAATGTAACGGCATGCTGTAAAATTACAATTTAGCAACGCACACTTGACATGTGGCTAGTATGAGGCTTTCATCCGGAAGTGAGCATTCATGATGACACAGGGTCATTACGTCTGAACAAAAAATGTTTTACTAATCATTTTGAAATGACATTACTACGTGGAGTGCCTCTACACTATAGACATTCTGTAGATTTGTGTGACACGCCTTTCTTGTATATCTGGTTTTCAACTAAAATCACGCAATAGTTTTTTTTTTTTTGTGTGTTTTTTTTCTTTTTTTCTTTTTGTTGTTTTTTATACACAAATAATAGTTACCACTTTTTGTTTCCGTTGTGTATGTCGACCCTCATACTTTTTTGATATAATATATTTGTAGTCGAAAATATCCTGGAACTTATTCAATGAAACAGGAGCTGGCATTTTTCTGTTGATGTTGCGCTGCACTGGAGAAGAGTGTCTACTAAATGAATGAAATGTAAAAATAACAAATGTCTCCTCAATAATATGGTTCTGCACGCACAGGTGGTTTCACTGACATAATAATAGGGCATATATTTTGGGACTGGCGTATTTTTAACAACCAAAACGCACATTGTAATGCACGAAAAAGTCGAGTCGAACTTAAAGGTTAAGAATACCATGCCATTTAATTAATTTAATATATATGACAGTAACAATAATAATAAAACTTATGGTCATAATAATCGTCCATGTAATTGGTTTTATGAAACTGGAGGACTTAACCCAAAAAGACCATATTGGCCCAGATTATTGTTGTTATTATTATTATTATTATTATTATTATTATTATTATTATTATTATTATTATTATTATTATTATTA
>JAOVYW010000074.1:9381379-9398325 GCA_025775045.1 Hiodon tergisus | reverse complement strand
ATTAATCAATACAAAAATCCTTTGAATCATTTGGATGCATCTCCTAGAGTCCTAATCCTTGGTGTAGTGCTGCCTTGAATAGTGCGCTGAGCTTTTTTATGATCTTTACCACAGCTAAAGTGTGTTATTATTATTATTACTATTATTATTATTATGTTGTTGTTGTCATTTAGCTCCAGCCTAAACCAAGGCGACAACAACTTTAGAACGATTCCTTTTTGGATCCGTGGTCGGTGTTGTCTTTGCTAGGCTTTTCGTTTTGTTTCTTAACAAAATTTCTGTAAAAGTCAATAGCATCAATAGTACAATCACGTAGACAGACTAATGCTACATCCAATGTAGAACAAGAATGGATTATTTTGTTGCTAAATACGTTTTATAACACCCGATTCTTTTCTGCGCCGTAGGATTTAGTATAAAAAACTCTCTACAAGCATTGTTTTTTTTTTTTTTTTTTTAATTCATGACCAACAAAATACATTTTAAATTAATAGTAAATGATTTCAGTGCTCTCAAAATATTTAACTTGAAATTTGCAATTTGTAACGCAGAAACATTTAACTTATTCGTACAACTGGCTACTTTCTGAAGCGGTTGAGATCAGGTGTTATTCTAAAGGGTATAATTTCAGGGTTCATCTCTGATCTTTAAATCAAATTTAACCACTATTCTACATCGATGCTAGGGTATGATTCCTGGGCCAAATACTCAGGAGTTTGTCATGCTGAATGCAGCCATGCCAGTCTCTCCACTTGTGGCTTTGTACCACAACTTTGCCTTTAGTGAAGAAAGTCAGTAACAAGATGAGTAAATCATTTATTTTTCATACAACATTGTGACATTTTCTTTAATTTCACATGGACCACTCAGTATCATTCATGTTAACAACTTCCCAAGTACAAATCTATTAAAACTCTCCAGCCATATTATTAAAAATAATCATAAAGCATCCCAGATCTTCCAATTGATATAACCAATTCCAGTTACACTTTTAGCAGCATTTCCTCAACGGTTGCTGAAATACCTCTCACATAATAGCATCCAAATGCTAATTTGTATAAATTATCTTCAGGAAAGACTGATTGTGACACTGATATTTATCATTTTTGTTAAACTAGAAGGCTGTCTCCTCATCTCTCAATATACTAAAGCAAGCTCTCACAACACTATCTACTATGTACAATTTGGCTTCCCTTAATGGCAGAAAAAGAAAGGCTAGGGGCTGATGAAGAGGGATTTTTATTGGAAGGGAGAGGCAGAAGCATCGCCTATGTACTTAAGCGTTGGGATTTATGGATTATTTTTTGCAGTTAATCTAGTTACATCTCTGTAAGGAGAGCGGGAGGGATAAAATGGAGGGTTATGAAGGAAACCAGCAGAGTATGGATTAGGGTCAGCCATGTGGGCAGCTGGCTCAGAGTCTCATTGTGCTACGCACCACTCACACAACCGACACCATTAAATGGACTGGCTGGGAGAAGGAGCGAGTGCACAAAAAAGACAGATATGCAGTGAGGAATGAGGCACCAGAGGCAAGGCTTGTGTACGAGGAAGAGTAGAGCTGGTGGAAAAACCAATTCATGTTTCATATGGATGCATGTGTTACAGATTGCACAAAAACATTCTGTAAAGTGTATTACTTCTACAAAAAAAGTAATTTAATTCCGACTCTTACTTCTGTATGGTCTTCACTATGTGTTTTGATGTCAGGTTGAGCTGCAATGCAATTGGCCAGATTGCACATCCGGGGTCAGAGGGCCGCAGAGGCATCCAAACCCGAGCCAAAGTCAGAGCCGGAGTCTGAGCCCATGCCCCCTGCTCCTGCCCCACCAGTTCACCACCCCAGCCATGACTTCAGCAACATGAAGAACAAATTTATGAATGAATTGGGCCGACTCCCAAGTGAGTACTGAACTTCACTACAATTTCTTTTGGATTCTGCTTTATTGTTTGTTTACATCTAGATCATTACGAAGCTCTGAGCAAAGATGACAAAAATATCAATACGTTTTTCCACCATTGTATACTTATACAAGAAACACTGCTCAGTCAAACACACAGGTAATGAGCTATCTTTTATGCTTAGAAATGGTACTATAAATAATAAATAATAAACTATATTGTTCTATTCAAACACAATTACTCAGAGAAAGTTGTTTTTAATCAAACAATATGGTCTTTTAACAAAAAGATATTTTTCAAAATTATAAGCACAGCTAAAGCTTATTATATATAAAATCAACCAAAATAAAACCTAAGATCCTACGCTTTTAAGTTAATCTCAGTCTTAAGGATCTGTATTGTGGCCTTCCATGGCTATCTGATTCATTACCATTGGGAAAAGCACTCACAAATGAAAAGGTAAATGGCTGATGGCCATGCGTGGTTGCATCCAAGGATAACCAAGTTTTTATTTTCTGTTCATGGAAACATTTTGGAGGTGACTGTGACTTTCTATATTCTAACAGAACACGGCACCTTCAGAATCTTTAGTAGTCTGTATCAAATTCATATTGCAGGTAATCATTTGAAACGGCTGTCTATGCTTTAGTGAAAGTAAATACTTTATTTTTAGTTTTTTTTATTTAGACAGCTGCAGACAAGTTTGTTGCAAAAGGAAATAGATCCTTGCTGTGGAATGCAGACTGACAATGTTTCTGCATTACACATTACACAAGTAGTAAAGAGATATGAGATATTTATGGCTCATAGATACTAACAGGATTTTTACATTTATTTTGAAATTGGAGCTGCATTTTTATTTTATTTTTCTGTTTGTATGGTTTCTCGTTTAATACAGTATTTTTTATTTTAACAACTGCAATAATTGGCTTGGATAGAGATTAAATACTTTGATTAGCTTTTTATACATTCTGGATTTTAGAATGTTAGGAATTCTACGGAGGTTGGGAATATGGTAAATTATAATTGAGAAATACACTAAGAATGCATACATTAGCACCCACCAGTAAAAATATTAAATGATGCAAATGTAATTCTTCCAGTATTTGAACTGTGACATTTCCATTCAGAGTTTATATATATGAAAGGAAATAGTGCAACGCCAATAGGCTGTTAAATATATATTTATTTATAAATTATTTTAGAATTTACATCAAGAATTATACAGAAAGAGAAAATGAATGAGAATGAAGGAAATAGATTAATAGCACACTAGGGAAAGAAGCATAGAAATGTACACACTGTTATGATACCATGTAGGAACTATGTAGCATGTGGAATCAGGATTTTTGCCTTCATAATATCTGTAAGCTATACTCTTCTATCATATCACCTGCAATATTTTCAATTTGTTTCCTTAATACTCATCTCTCCTATCTTTGTATTCAGTATTATATTGGAATGTCTCTCTTTTTCAGTTCCTCTGTGGGCAGTTGGAGCTATTGTGGTGGTTGTCCTTGCATTAGTGGCCTGTTTCATCTTTTGTATTGTGAAGAAGTGCTTTTGCAAAAAAAAGAAGGCAAAGAAAGTGAGAGAGAGAAAGACAGGCCGCAGAAGGAGGGGAGGTGGAGAAGGTGATGGTGAGGGTGGAGAAAAGGTGAGAAAGACAGAGAGAGTTGTATCTCAACCCCCAAAATGATTTTACTTCAGTGTACTGATGAGTGTCAATAATTATGGTCATCAGCATTCATTTATTTCTCTTCCAATGAAGGATGAAGGGGAAAAGAAAGAGGGGGAAGGGGAGGAGAAGGAACAAGAGAACTTGGGAAAGCTGGAGTTCTCCTTGGACTACAACTTTACTGATGCCCAGGTCTGTGTAATTGGATAAATCCACTATCTGGTAGTATGCCAGGTCAATCTATATTTAGTTTTTGACACAAGCCCTTCTAATCTTTTCAGTTTTTCCTGTTTACACATTAATGTGTTTATTCAGCTCCATCTTTAGTGTCAGGTTATATTCTGTGCATATATCTCTTTCCCTCCGACTTTTTTTTTAACAAAAAAAAACGTCACTACTCGTTCACTCTGTATGAAATAGGGTTATACATTTTCCCATATTTTTCTCTCCCAGCTGATAGTGGGGATACTCCAGGCACAGGATCTAGCTGCCATGGACATGGGGGGGACTTCCGACCCTTATGTCAAAGTATACCTTCTTCCTGACAAAAAGAAAAAATTTGAGACCAAGGTCCAGCGCAAGAATCTATGCCCTGTCTTCAATGAGACCTTCACCTTCAAGGTCTGTGTATAGAAGTATATGTTTCTGTGTCTGTCAGTGGTTGTCATGTTTTCTGTGTCTGTTTCTCTGTAGCGGTCTGTGGCAGTTTCCCATTCTTCCCTGCGGGCTTGCAATTTGGTTGTTATCACTTGATGTGTCAGTTGATGTCCCTGATTACATTGAAGGTGGGTGAGTCCTTAATACTTTTGTCTCTATCACATGTTCACTGATTCTTCTTTAAGTCTACTAGAAAATATTGAAAAATCTGAATTTGGTAGTGAATTCGTTTCCTCTTTATGACATTTTTTAAGACGAGAAGTTTGTTAATTTTCTAACTGCAAAGTTGTCGGTTTCTTTCTGCATGGATTTTCTCCAGGTGCTTTATCTCTTATTATGTTTCCCTCAGTCCTATAAAGTGTCTAACCCTAACCCTAACCCTAAATTTATTCAGTCAGTGCAATAGCTAGTGATATCAAGTCTCACAAGTGCTAAGGTGGAACAAAAGTATGAATGCACTACAGGAACAGGAGAGAAAAACATTGGGAATGTTGAGTATGTGAGTATATCTGCAGAACAATCATTTGTATTGCTTTTTCTCATTCAGATCCCTTATGCAGAGCTGGGTGGGAAGACCCTGGTTATGCAGGTCTATGACTTCGACCGTTTCTCAAAGCATGATGTTATTGGTGAGATTAAGATCCAGATGAACAGTGTTGATCTAGGTCAACCACTGCAGGAATGGAGGGACCTGGAGAACGGAGAGAAAGAGGAGGTATGCCGGATTTCCATTAGGGAGGATAGAGATGTTATTCGTTGTTCTTTGTGTGCTACATTCAATCAATAATATTATCTGTCACTCTCTTTCATCTTTTTTTCTTAAAGTATTAATTTAATGACATTCTGGCTTCAACATTCAACTGAAGTATCTTTCATATTAATTATTCATCTGTACTTCTCTCAGCAAGAGAAGCTAGGTGATATCTGCATTTCCCTGAGATATGTTCCAACAGCCGGCAAACTCACTGTCAACATCATGGAGGCAAAAAATCTCAAGAAGATGGATGTTGGTGGCTTGTCAGGTTGTGCCCACATCTATTTCCTTAGTTTCTCTCTTAGGATCATAAAAATCGTAAAAAGACATAATATTCAGAATCTTGAATTCTGAGCATCCTGGTAAGAGATACAGCGCCTTACGGAGCCAAGTATTAAAACCCCTGACCAATTCTCTCAAATTACGAATAGAATAGAAATATTGTTTGATATTTTATTTTAAAACATTGAAACTCAAAGGTAATGTTGGTTTAAAGTTTAAATATTTATATGACTATAAATATCAAAAATATGTTGCTTGCTGAAGTATTCAAACCCCAAGCATTAATATTTGGTCGCGGCATTATCAGCTTTAAGATTTGCTCCAGGTTGATGCTTGGATGATGCTTATGGACTGCAGATTTCATACACTGCAACAGATTCTCAATGGGATCAGTCCTTTGAATGGTCACTATAGGACATTCACCACTCCAATGTTGATTTGGCCTTCTGCTTGGGATCATTGTCCTACTGAAAGGTGAATTTCCTCCCAAGCTTCAGTATTTTAGCAGACTGAATCTGAATCTTGCAGTTTTTCCCCTGTGTTTTTCTCAATACATTCCTTCTTCGAGACTGATGGTGTGTCCTGACACATGAGCAGTGTAAGGTGGTGCAGACATAGCACTGAGCAAACTCTGTATCTCCTTTAAAGCAATTTTTGGCCTCTCTGTGGCTTTTCTCACAAGGCTCCTAGTTTTAGCGCTGAGTTTTGAGGAACGGCCTGTTCTTGGCAGCGCCTGGGTGGCGATGGGAATCCAGCTTCCACATCCTGATTATTGATCCAGCTATGCTCTAAGATACCCAAACACTCAGAAGTTATTCTGTACCCTTTTCTTAATCTGTGCATTTGTATTACTTTACCTCTACCGTCTGTAGAATTTGGTCTTCATTTTCCTTCAGATTCACAGCCTGACCATAATGGAGACCAATGGTAATTTTATCCTTGTTTTGGTAATTTCTTCCATCTGTGTAAACTGGGAGATTCCACAGAACAGGGGTTGTATGCTTTTGAAAGCAACGTTTTTCAGTTTATTAGTTGTGTTACAAATATTCCCCAACATAAAACCAACATAACCTTACAATTTGATTTGAGTTTGAGCATTAAGCTATTAAAAGTCAAACAGAACTATTTTTCAATGTGCCACTAATTTAAAAAGAATTGGTCAGGTGTCTGAATATTAGCCTTGGCATGTCAATCTGTTTTGGTTGGTTTGCCATGTATTTGTTGCCATTTGTCTATTAGAAATGGTTGTGATCAATTTTGTGTAGCTCTTTAACATCTTAAAAACTGCCCTCTGTGCCAATGCTTAAACATTCATGTGCAACTGAACTTTCTTTCAATAAGATCCTTTTGTGAAGATTGTGCTGCAACACAACGGGAAACGACTGAAGAAAAAGAAAACAACAGTCAAGAAAAACACACTTAATCCCTACTTCAATGAAAGCTTCAGCTTTGAGATTCCTTTTGAGCAAATACAGGTACTACATTTCTGCCATCATTCTCAGTATCGGAACATTAAATTAGTGCAGCTAAAACTAGGATGTTAATATCTTCTTTCTGTTTTTTTATGCAGAAAGTGCAGATTGTGATAACAGTATATGACTACGACAAGGTGGGGAGCAATGATGCCATTGGCAAAACCTTCATCGGCTATGGTGCCTCAGGAGTGGGGCTCCGCCATTGGTCAGACATGCTGGCTAATCCCAGGCGCCCAGTTGCCCAGTGGCATACCCTCCAACCTGAGGAGGAAGTGGATGCTGCCCTTAAAGGACCCCATCGCTAATCACATTCTTTCTATTTGCCTTAGCTGTGTCCTGTAGAGCATTTTCCCAGAACCCCCAATATTGTAAAATCTTTTCGTTTTTAAAAATGGTCTATTTCTTTTGTATCAGTTGTTGGTCTGTGTTAGATTTTATGTTTTATTCTCATTTATCTGTCTGTATTTCTTCTTAAATTTTCTTTTTAATGTATTTGAGTGTCTGTTTGTCGGTCTGCCTCTGTTTGTGTAAGTTTCTATAGGCATTTGGTAGTGGATGGATAAAGAATGCTCTAATGTTTTGCAATAATAGAATCATCCTTTATCTTGATTTATTCAGCCCTGAAAGTTTTGAAGAAAAATGGAGGTGTTGTCAATTAATAAATGTTTATGTTAATTATGTACAATTTTTGTGTTCGCTGAATGTTGAAATATATTAGATTATTTAACATTAATACCTAGGGGTCATATGGATTTGTCCAGCAATTTTTCTGTAATAAGTTTTAGTTATAAGTGTGCATGAAGTGTCGACAACTATGCAAACATTAAATAGTTCTGCTTGATGGATTGATTAGCATTGCATGAATTCCAGTTTAAACTGTATTGGAAGTTTTGCTTTAAAATTCCAAACACATTGAGATATACTTTTGCATTGCCAGGCATTAAGACATTCTTTAGAATAGGGAATTGGTTTGACAGAGCTTATAGACTGCATGTTGATATTTATACTTTTCAATTTTGGAATACTAAACCAAACAGAGAGTTGAATGCCTGCATATGCTAAGGTATCATTAAGAAAAATAGAGAATGAATGGAGAAATCTGATGATATAGCTCACCAAGGTTAATAGAATTAGTTGCTGGAAAATGAACTTAGTTATGTATTATGAAGACATGACTTTTCCTTTTAATGAAACATCTGTTTAAAATAACCAAAACTGCCAAATATGATACTTTTTTGGATGAGTGCCAAACTTAACAAACTTCATATATTAATTGGGATGAATAGTTTCAGTTGGAAATGAACACGGTGATTGAAGAAATAATACCCCTCATTCTAATGTCAGCAAATCTAAGGCTTGCACTAAGTTGCCATAGACCAGGGGCTGGGAACCTTTTTACCTAGAAGAACAAAACACAAAAAAATTTTCGTAAGAGCCACTGCAAAGTTTATACTCGTGTATTAGAAAGAGCTGGAATTTTTTCAGTTTTATGTAATAGCAGCAGTATTGTAAAACTTGTGCTGGTAGAAGCTGTGGTAGTTACAACACCAGTACAACGTTAATTTTTTTTTCATTTAGTGACACCCAAGCAAGCTAATCTTCTACACACAATACAACATAAAAAGCGCTGTATTTTGTTCACTGAGTTTCTGGTTTCAAGCACTGCTAAGACGCCACAAAAGTTGAGAAAAGGTATTCATAGACAACTGATTAACAATAAGTTAATTGCACCTCTCCGGTCGGAGATTTGGCAAAATTGGTATTTTGCAGAACAACCAAAACAGAAAAACCTCACAGAAACGGATCGAGTTTGTTATATAATTTTATCTTTGTTTGGGAGGACGTTAAACAGTACTGTAGCTATACTGAGCATTGAGTACTTTACGCACTCCCCATCTGCAAATTATGTCCGATTCCTCTATCTCTATCTCTCTATCTAAAAAAAATTAAATACGCCCCGCGCGTAGTACAGCGCAGCGGTGGGGGAACGTTTTCCGGTGAGCGTTGCTTGGCAACTTCAAACTAAATTTTGTTTGTCTGAACGAAACGTGGAAGGTGAGTACTAACGAATATATTAGAATTGCAGAAGGTTTGACCCAGAGCGATTATAAAAACAGTAAAACTAAGCAAAACAATAAACAATATTGCTGTGCTAATACTACTGATGCATAATATGATGATTGCTTTAATTGAAAGAAAAGTCTAATATGTGCTTCAAAATATTGAAAGGCGCCATTTAAACATGATTAGTTTACTGATATTGGCAACTAGTTAAGTGGTTTGTTTAGCATCTACCTTGCAAATAATCACATTTTAACCATGTATTGGGGACTTTTTCAATTTGGAAAAAGCAGGATTATGGAAGGCTTCTGGATTAGAAGCTATGTCCTCGTGTTTACCCTAATCAATTGTGCGGGGGTGTTGAACACCAGAGGCAACAAAGAATGCTCTTTTTATTTTATTTATTTTTATTACTTTTGATGAGGTATTTATGACAAAACCTCTTAGCAAGGAGATAGCTATCGTTAATACAGTCGTGTCATTTTTGGTTTCAGTATGTGTGCAGGGAAGACAACTGAGGGCACTGGCTGTGTGACATGGTGGGGTTTTAGCTCAGCACTGGACCTCCTCAGTGTAGGTAAGTCTGAAATTCTACATTTTATGTTTATGTATAACCTGAACTAATCCCCACAAAACTGTCCTTTAGGGTATCTATGTTAAAAATTAAGCCACTCTCTTGTTATTAAAGCTTTATTGTCCACTGTTCCTCTCTAAGCGTTATTGTCAGCTGTTTCAACACCCTGCTGTTTTTCAACACCCTACCTTTTTTCACAAATAGTTATTATTATGATTATTATTATTATTGTTGTTGTTGTTGTATTAATAACTTTCTTCATAGAACGATTACAAATTGTATCCATTTGAAAGAGAAATCAAGAGGCAGCAGAAATTGTTCAGACAATATCTGAATAAAATCTATATTTGTATTGAACTCTGTCCAAAAATAGTTTTTTCACAGTTCTCCCTTGCCCTTTAGATATCCAAATCAAGAATGTTTCTGCAATTCCAATTAGTTTAATATGTCTACCGCCATATTTTTTCACATATCAGATGAAAAAGGGTTGTTTTAGAGATGTTTATTATGTGCATAGAAAGATGTTAAGATCTAATCTTATAGGAGCCGATGAAAGTTTGTTAATGTTTTGCACAATTTTTTTTTAACTTGCTGAGCTATTTAGCTCATTTAACTGAATTCAAAAGTAGAGGATCTAATGTTGTGAAGTCAATAAATTCTTTGGTGTCTTCGGCAGAGTAAAATAAATGATAAAATACCTCCAAAAATGAGTTTCATTGTTCAAATCAATTCAATTTTATTTCCACAGGCCCAGTTAGACAGCAGGGGGAGATGAACATATTGCTGGTGGGAAGTGGAGACCCTAGACATATCCTTAAAACTATTGCTGGTCTAAGAGAGACTGATACCCTACATGTGAGTGCCTTCAAGTGGCTGACAGACTCTCTGAATACATCAAAAATAATTCCTAGCAAACATTAGACAACAAGTTGCATATCATCAGATCTCTCAAGTTGTTTTCAATGTGTTGTAATGGATGACTGCATTAAGCATTGCAGTAAAACAACTCAGTGACACTGCTGCAGTATTGCAATATTACAGTATTCACATTTCTGGTATGCAGATACGCATGCAGCCCTAAAAATGACAGGATGTGAAAACTGTTGAATTAGGATAAATACGCCTTTATTTAAAGTAAACGGTCAGCTTAGAACGGAATTCAACTCACAGTACATTCTCTCTAATGTCTACATGTAAATATAGACTCGAATGCAAGGTCCTGAACCCTCAACAAGGAATCCCTCAACATCCACATGAAATTTTGTATGGTAGGGTATGTTAGCCCTAGTTTAAACACAGTACAGACTTAGTGACTGATTCAAAGGCTGACTGATACATCTAATTCATTTATTTGTATGATATGTGCAGATGGCAAAGAATATGAGGTTGAATTGAGTCACTTTGCATGTACTGCTGTCTTAAGCCTAGGGAAAAAAATGAATGGCACAGTACCACTAGCAGACTTTTGCTGGTGCACACATGCAACATGAACAGTTGTTAAGCAATTTGGTTTTTGTTTTTTTTATTTGTTTTTCTTTTCCTCTAACTGTATTTTCTAAATGCAGCAAAATACAGCATGATTTTTTTCGTCAATATATGTTTAAATATGAGCAATATGTGTGGCATATTGGCGCACCTCTCATGTTAGTCCTAGGCTTTACCCTTCTCTATGTGCCTGTATAGGTATGGGTGATCGAGAACTGCATGGAGGTGGTGGCCCGGCAGCTGCTGCTCATCTCTCTGGCTCTCACTCCTCCGAACAGCATGGGGCTTCAGGGTTAGTACCCACAGCATGCCAGTGAGAATTATTATCAATAACAGTGTTAATAAGATTGTTAAATCAATAACAAAAGCAAGAGTTGTGTTAACTTAACTCCTGTCTCAATTCTTGCTCTTGTGGTTTTTATTTCAGAGAAGACTGAAGTGTTCCTTGAGTTGTTTGGGAACAGTCAGATCCGCAGTCAGACTGAGCAGACACTTAAGCGGATTGCCTCGCAGCTCTCCTTCTCCGTCACGGACACACTCACTGTTCCCGCCAACGGCTGTCTGGACACCACACAACTTAAGGTCTTGACTGTGATTGTGTATTTCTTTGTCCTCTCTCTCTCTAGATCTATTATGGATATACACCGATCAACCATAATATTATAACTACTGACAGGTGAAGTAAATAACACTGATAATCTCGTTATCATGGCACCTGTCAGTGGGTGGGATATATTAGGCAGCAAGTGTACATTTTGTCCTCAAAGTTGATGTGTTAGAAGCAGGAAAAATGGGCAAGCGTAAGGATCTGAGCAACTTGGAAAAGGGACAAATTGTGATGGCTAGACGACTGGGTCAGAGCAAAACTGCAGCTCTTGCATAGCCGCAGACCAATCAGGGTGCCTATGCTGATCCCTGGCCACAGCCGAAAGCGCCCACAATGGGCACGTAATCATCAGAACTGGACCACGGAGCAATGGAAGAAGGTGGCCTGGGCTGATGAATCACAGTTTCTTTTATATCACGTGGATGGCCAGAGTACGTGTGCATTGTTTACCTGGAGAACACATGGCACCAGGATGCACTATGGGAAGAAGGCAAACCGGTGGAGGCAATGTGATGCTTTAGGTAATGTTCTGCTGGGAAACCTTGGGTCCTGCCATTCGTGTGGATGTTACTTTGACACGTACCACCTACCTAAGCATTGTTGCAGATGTACACCCTTTCATGGCAACGGTATTCCCTGATGGCATTTGCCTCTTTCAGCAGGATAATACGCCCTGCCACAAAGCAAAAATGGTTCAGGAATGGTTTAAGGAACACAACAACAAGTTCAAGGTGTTGACTTAGCCTCCAAATTCCCCAGATCTCAATCCAATCGAGCATCTGTGGATTGTGCTAGACAAACAAGTCCGATCCATGGAGGCCCTACCTCGCAACTTACAGGACTTAAAGGATCTGCTGCTATCGTCTTGGTGCCAGATACCAAAGCACATCTTCAGAGGTCTAGTGGAGTCCATGCCTCGACGGGTATGGTGGTTCCACTGGGTTAATAGGTTAGCTGATGGAATGTTGTAACTAAAATAAACATGGTTTGGAAGGCATTCTGTTGCTGGAACTGCAACAAAATCACAGTTGTTTACCAATTCCAATAAACAGGAACTGGGTAAAGGCGGAACTACCTAGGGCCAGGGAGGTGACCACAATGGTTTCCATGAGAGCCAATCGTGACAGGAGGGTAAAAGCTGTGACATAATAGGGTAAAAGCTGTGACCAATAGGGGGTAGTAAAACATTGTGGTGATGCTGTGGCCACCTCCCATTAGAGGAAGGGCGGGTATGTTTGAATTGTACGAGGCTGTTTGTTGGGTTGTTCCGCGGACACCACGGCATTTGTCGTGTTTACGTAATAAAAGTCTTAATTTCCTGAGGAACCAAGTCTCCGTCTCCTAACTACAGTTTCAACGGAGAAGAGTAAAACAATCATTGTTTGTCGAATTGGAAACCACGACATGGGTCAGGGCTGTTTTGGCGGCAAAAGGGGGACCTACACAATATTAGGCAGGTGGTCATAATATTATGGCTGATCAGTGTATATCCCACTTGGAATACTCCACCTGGTATCAACACATTTCAGTGGGACTGGCTTTCGGTTTGTTTTGTGATTTCATTTATTTATTTATTTTTAATTATCAGAAAGAACTATCCCTATTAAGTCTGTCTGTTTCTGTATCCAACACCAAATTGTACAACAAAAGAATTACTACGTTAGTATGTATTTATGCTCAATTAGATGTCATTCTTTGTCTATTGAAAAACTTGCAAACTTTGTCTGCATTATCAGTTTAAGGAGCGTGATGATCTAGACAGGATATTCAAGCAATGGATGCACCCACCCGCTCACTCATTACCAATGTCAAAGATCTGGGATGATCGAGTCAGGCAGCACCTGGGCTCACGATACGACTCTAGGCTGGGCTGCTTCGATTGGGATCTCAATATGAAATTGCATCAGAGAGGAGTAAGTACCTGGGCAGGTTTATATTTGGCAAACTGTATTAGTCAGCATGCTTCATAGTCCTCAGCCATAATCAGACAAAATGTGATAAAGCTAATAGTTTTAGTCAAAGCGTTGCATATTATCGTTTTGCTGGAAATTGATTAATTGCCGCCATTTATTTTCCCTGCAGTGTGGGGTCATTAACAAAAAACAGTATGCCAGATGGAGGGAAAGTGGTGTGGCTTTTGAGATGAGAGAGGGTCTTTACCAAGCCACGAATCAAAGCCTGCTCTCCACGCGGATATTTAATTATGTGAGTATTAATTTTTACCGTACTTCATATAAGTATTTCTTGCATTACTAATTTGACATTTATGATGTACTTATACAGTTCTGTTAAAATTGGTATGCGTATTCACATTAAGATGTTGTACAAATCAATTTTAATTTATGTTCCTGATTGAATAGGAGATTATGAGCATTGACCAAAACGACTGATTTTTTTTGTTTTTTTGTATATCAGAGGGGGGGGAAAATGGCTGTTAGAGGATACTGGGGAGATATTGTATCCAGTCCCTATCTGTCTTTTGGCATTGAAACAGACAACAAGGCTCTACTGAAGACACAGAATGGGCAACACATCAAGGTAATTTAACCTATGTGATACAGGAGAGGAGGGTGTTGGAAAGTAATGTATACGCTGACCACATGTGTATTACGCAATAGTTTTTGTCCATTTGCCCCAGTATTGGAATTGCTGCAGTGCTGTTGCATTTTTGGTCTATGGTGAGAACTTAGGAACTGCATTAAGGAGAATGCAAAAGTACCTTATACATTCACTACCGTTCAAAAGTTTGGGGTCACTTTGAAATGTCCTTGTTTTCGACAGAAAAGCTCATCTTTTTTCCATTAAAATAACATCAAATTGATCAGAAATACAGTGTAGACATTGTTAATGTTGTAAATGACTATTTTAGCTGGAAACGCCTGATTTTTTATGGAATATCTACATAGGCGTACAGAGGCCCATTATCAGCAACCACCAGTCCTGTGTTCCAGTGGAACGTTGTGTTTGCTAATAAAAGTTTATCATTTTAAAAAGCTAATTGATCATTAGAAAACCCATTTGCAATTATGTTAGCACAGCTTAAAACTGTTGTGCTGATTGAAGAAGCAATAAAACTGGCGTTCTGTAGACTAGTTGAGTATCTGGAGTATCAGCCATTGTGGGTTTGCTGATTTCTTCTGAAATCACAAAAATAAACTTGAATTTACTGATTAGACAATTGTGATGTTAATAAAGCCCATTTGACTATCTCCCAGACAGCCCAGGACATCTCCTATCAAAATGTTCAAGAGCTGTTCCAGTTCTTATCCAGCAGAGGTCACAGTCCCTCTTCTCAGCAAGACTCACAGGAAGGAGAGGCACATGCCGAAGAAAATTACAGCGCTCCATCTTCTCCATTTGAGGCCGATCAGAAATCATCTTACAATGGTTAGGCCATTGGTCTTTATACTGAGAATACATTCTATATTCTACTACCAATATACCATTTACAGTGGAGGAAGAGAATTGCACAAACAATTGGTATATAAGTTCAAAAGGATTTTTGTTTATTTAAAACTAATAATCATTATGAATTAAATTAACCCTACGGTTGGAATTTGTTGACTAATCTCCAAATACCTTTCCAAACATAGCTTGTGAGTCACTGAACAAATGGAAAATTTGTATAAATATTAGGGTTTTTCGTGCTGTTCATCATTACTTTAGCTAGCTACCCATTTACCCAGCTGCTATCAAGCTCCTTACCTGGTTACCTGGACAAAAACTGTGGAACACAGCAACTGGTCTCCGTGTCTGTCACATCTTTGATGACTCATGACTCACGCACAATACATAATGGTGCAATACATCATTATTAGAGACAAAACATAACTGAACTGCAAAAGGAAAGAGATCTGATGTTTAATGGTGATAGGCGCACCTGTAGGTTAGGGGTCTTAAACTGCAATATTCTGGGGCCGCAGAGTCTGCGGGTTTGAGACCCATGCTCTAGGTGTTCTTTTTACATTTCAGTTATATAACGTGTTACTTATATGCGCCTCTGTTGCAGAACTCTTATCTCTGGATGGAGTTAGTGTGACTTTCCTGCCTGTGGACTCGCTGTCAAAACTTTCAGACAAACAGAAGTACTTAAGTTTTTTCAATGCTGTATACTGTTCTGCCAGGTACTGGGTTAATTGAGTTTTGTTTTGTTATTGCTTGGCCCCACTCAGTGAGACATTTTTATGAATCGTTCATTTGATTGCTTTCTGTCTAGCAATAAATAATCACAATATATTTTGTGATTGTCCATCTAACTCGTGCTTAGTGTCAGTGTCCAATGCTTTAATATATAAATTCAGGCTAGTCTTATTTTTATGTGTTTCATAGTAAGTATATTTACTTATATTTTTCTTCTTACTTACTTGGTATCTTAGCATGGTTCACCAGATGGACCCATCTTTGAGGCAGCTCATTGCACCTGAAACAGTTCTTGTCGTGGAATTGGCAGAGTGAGTTTAAAATGTTGTACGACAAATATAATATATATGGTTGCTATAGACTGAGATTAATTTTAGTAAAGAATACACTGTACTTGTATGTAAATATTTGTAAACAATGTAATTAACATAGTTGCAGATATTGCGTACAACTTTTCAGCTAACTGGTGCTCAATCCTTCTCTGTCCCAATGCTCAGATATCTATTGGACCTTTCCAAGGAGCAGGTGGTGGGATTCCGGGCGAAAGTAGATGACATTGCTCGAGAAGTGGGATTCAAGCCTTCACAGGGACAGAAAAGGGATGTATACTCTGTGTATATGCTGTGAGAGGGTTTCAACTCCTTAGTTCTGTTCTTATCTTGTATCATCCGTATTTACACCACACACTCTAAGACCTCCTTCATCTTACTAACGACCAATCTTTATTTCAACTTTCAGATCTCTGGCCACCATTTGCTTTTCTAAGTATTATGAAATTATTTTGATGTTGAAATATTAGATATTAGGTGAAAATAAAATGTTATAATATTATAAATAATATTAGTTGAAAATTTGTTTATGATGAAGGGAAGCGATGATGGTGAACCAAATTTTTAGATTTTCTTTCTCTTTTAAGGAGTACAAAAGGCCTCTATTAGACTGCGGCGTAACACATTTACCACCAGGGATGAGTAAACTTGTTCTAAATCGTGCAATCAAGGTTTGATTTGGTCTGGCCCTTTCATACAGTACATCGGTCTAAAGTCCATGAAGCAATGTTATTAATTATGTGGGGGTGCGCTTAGAGAGTTGTCTGAACTGGTGGTGGGGGAGCTGTGGGTGATGGTGGGACCAAAAATTAAATGTATCATAGAAACACATGGAATTACTACAGCCAGTATTTAGAATGCAAATATAACCAGAAAACTGGAAGCATAATTGGTGTCTTTTTCCCAGACCTACTACATCCTGTATACATACAGTGCCTTGCAAAAGTATTCACCCCCCTTGGCATTTTTCGTGTTTTGTTGCCTTACAACCTGGAATTCACA
>JAOVYW010000074.1:9336568-9369136 GCA_025775045.1 Hiodon tergisus | reverse complement strand
AAGAAAACGTATTTTGTATTTTGTGTTGTTCTGGCCAATGGTTATCTGGAGTGCCATAACTTAATAAATGAGTCAAACCACTGTTATCTATGTAAGTCCCGTTGAACTACATCCAAGATACTGAACCTAACTGGGTAAAGAAATTAACCTTTATATTGCTACAGCGTTCTAGTGGAAAAATGAACGGCCTGGATGAAAAGACGAGTTAGACATAAAAGGCTTTCAATAATGGTTAGAAAGTATACAATATAAATTGTCAAATCTAGAAATTGTATGAAGAATTGCGCCCTAAAATATACACAGAACCATTGGAACTTCAGTTAAAAAAACCACACATACCTGTTTTAAATTTATTTGGAATTGTTTGTTATTTTTATTATTTTGGTATGGTTTATGGGTTTAATATTTTATATTTTATAAATCAAATATAGCAAAATATTTATAGCCGCATCTGATTCAAATATTTCAAAAAATGTTTTCCTTTATAACATTGTCATTGAACTGCTAACCATGATGCACCTAATTAGACGTTCCAGGTACTGAGTAATTGGTTTAATATTTCTAATTAGCAAATTTCTCTTTTCTTAACGATAGTTAGTTGTAGGCTAAATGAAGTGTCCAACGACTATTCCCACTGTTTTTCACAATTTATTTTATTATTGATAATACAAGGCAAACAGTTAAAATTACATTATTTTAATGTTAGATACTTGTTATTTGTCAGTGCTAAACCATATAGCTAAGTATTCCTTAGCGATGGTTACCTAAATTAAGCAAAAAAGACGGCAAAGCAACAATCAATACAGGGTGTTTAAACATTTTTGCCTTTTCAAAAATCTATAGTATATACAAGTATCTATACGCAAGAGAAGTTAAGAGCTTGTAATGTATTCTCCTTTTCCTGTATTTCTTATGGGAAAATCTAATTGCCCCCATATCGAGATCAACACAACCATAGCTAAACTCATATATTGTTTATCCCTCTACTCTGTATAACTAAATCAATAACTGGCTGTAGTATTCATAATGGAATGGACTGTCCTTGCAGCAGTACCAAGTCTTCTATAACATCTTGCATTGTGTCAGTCAGTCACAATGTCAGTCATATGTTAAATTTAATTTAATTTTCACCCGGCCACTCGTTTTAAATGATTTGCATTGCACAATAGGTGGCTTTGTCACTCTGAAGAGAATTTTAGAAGATAAGAGCTACTAGGGATTGGCCCTGACTGGAAATGTTTGTCTGGCTTTTACCAAAGGCATAGCACTATGTTAACTTAAGTCATAAATTAACTCAGCTCAGTCAAAGATGCCAACCAAATATTTATTTAAATTATTTTAGATTTGTGTGCGGCTATCAACACCATTTACCTCAAAATACTTATTGTACAGCTTTGAGGGTTGAGTTGGTCTCTCGATACATTGCTGAGCTAGTTCCAGTCTTATCTAATTTATTGCCCTGGGCAGTCATGAAGTAGGGACACATATTTCCTCTGGTGTCCGGCAAGACTCTATCCTTAGACCAGTTTTGTTCTCTTTATACATGCTACCCCTGGGCAAAATAATTTATGAGCATTGATTCAATTTTCACGTACACTATATAGACAAAAGTATTGGGACACCTACATATTACACCTACAGGAGCTTTTATGACATCCCATTCTAAATCCACATGCATTAATATTGAGTATTGATATCAAGTTCTTCCACACTTCCAAACTCATCCAACCATGCCTTTATGGACCTTGCTTTGTGCACTGGGGCACAGTCGTGCTGGAACAGAAAAGGGCCTTCCCCAAACTCCAGAAGCATAGAATTTTCCAAAATGTCTTGGTAAGCTGAGGCATTAACATTTTGGAAAGTTCTATCCTCACAAATGTGCTTCTGGAAGAATGGGCTAAAATTCCAACAGACACACTCCAAAATCTTGTAGAAAGCATTCCCAGAAGAGTGGAAGCTGTTACAGCTGCAAAGGGGGGACCAACACGATATTAATGCCTATAGATTTAGAATGGGATGTCATAAAAGCTCCTGTAGGTGTAATGTGTTGGTGTCCCAATAATTTGTCCCAACTAAGCTGGGCTCTTAGTAGTCTTTTTTTCTGTATGGATTTTATTGCTTTTATGTACAGCATGTTGAGTTGCAGTTCTCTGAAGGAAACTGCTATTTAAATAATGTTTATTATATTATTATTAACTATTAAGTTGCCTTCAAAACCTATTATTATTTTTTATTTTTTATACTCTCCGTTATGTTTTTAACTGTGTTAATATTTAACCTATTAACGACTGTATTTACAATTTTCTTCTTTTCTTTCAGTCTGGTTTATGGGAGTTCCAGATCATCCCATCCAGACTCTGAGCTTCTCCATCGCCAAGCCTATGCCACACCCCACCCCTTGCAGGGCTATGCAACCAATCACCACCCAGGCCCTTCTGGGCAAGGTGGGGCCTGGGGAGCAGCTGGGCGGAGTTTGGGTAAGAATATGTGTTGTATGTGGTCAATATGTATGTTTATGTATTAATTTTTGTGAGCAACAAACATAAAAACATTATAGGCCACCTAACTCATACATCAGGTTCAGCTTTACATCAGTTGCAGTCACCCAGTGTCTTGCCTCAGAGAACGTTATTCAGTGGTCATACAACATGTATGGGAAGTATGTGACTTCCAAAAACGACTGGGTTCGGATTTCTGAGGCTTAAGTGTGTGTTAGGCAGGAATTTAAATGACAAAGGCTGTGAAAATTGCTAGCCTTCATACAGGTCCAAAATGCTCCGCGATTGTGATGCATGGGCATTATTCTGTACTTTGGAGCGAAAAAGGGGAGCATTAGCAGTCAAGCTGTGTGTATCGTTAAGCATTTTTCATGAGGTCCTTTATCATGGAAAATGTTCAGAAGTGAAGTTAATTGGTCCCATTAACATAACTGGATTGCTGTGGAAAATGTACTCGAAACTTGATCATCAACCCAGGTTCCTAGCTACTCATGTCCCATGCTTCTCTTAATCTTCAAACCTCCCCAAGAGTAATGTCTCCCAGTCTTTGTCATGTAGGACAACTGTGTGTGCAGGCTTTCATAAACATACAGTATACAATTTCTGGGATACAAAATGGAAATACTGTGTACAAGATATATGTATGTCATATAAAAATAACTGACCAAACTTTTGTCAATTTTTTTCTTTTATGTAATATTGTGCTAATGTTCTTTCAGGTCTTTCTGGGTTGTTTGACACTGGCCTCCACCATGCAAGCCCGTCTGCTCCTGATGCTTCAGTCATGAACCTGATTTCAGCTCTGGAGTCCCGGGGACCTCAGCCTCCCCCGTCAGCCTCCTCTCTCCTCTCCCAATTTCGCACCCCATCTTGGCAAACAGGTGAGTGTTGAATTTATGTAAAAAAATAAAGTCAAAAATATTATTATTAATTTTGCTTGATATGGGATATTTAAGTTTTTTCAGAACATCCTATTGTCTTGCTTGGCCTGAAATTTTTAAATGCCCCGTTAAGCACTCTGCAGGAAGTGTCCTTTCCCCAAAGGCTGAACAATTTACAATGGCAGGAATACTACCCTTTCAGTTTGAGCCTAAATATTTACCAAATGATGACGGAAGTCATACAGATGACTGTTTCTGTCAAGCAAGACGGTGCTGTTGTGGCCACTAAAGCTTACCTCCAACAGGTCGAGATTTTTGTTGCCGTAAAGCGCAACAGTTGCGTTTCATTTTATAGAGTGAAATGCCAATTAAAAATAAAATAATTTATTATACAGCCAGAGATGGGGGGGGGGGTTTCATCATGAGCTGACAAACTTTTAGTATCAATAGAAGCACTAGCTGAATGCACAAAACACAGGATAACACATTTCTCTTGAAGTTGCCCTGTCTTTTACGTAAGTACCTTCAGTGATCAATGTTACTTATTAAAAACAAAGAAACAACTCACTTTTTTTTTACCCTCATCAGTGCAACTTCTGTTGTGATCTCTTTAAGTTTAATATGGAGAAACCTCTTAATAGAACTTTGAATATTGACTTCATGTTGTAGCTCTTTCCCGTAGTAGGGCTTTCAATAGTAACATTTAAAATTCTCGCCATTTAGCAGATACGTATGAGAGATTTTCTCACTGTTTAACTGAAAAGTCAGGAATGTCATTATAATAACTTCATGGTCAAAAAAAGAAGGTGGTTTTCTCTTAAAATCTTTCCTTCTATTTGGGAAATGCTAAAATCCAACCATTGACTCTACTTGTGAAGCTGATGATTGAAGCCGTATTGAGTAACTGTCCTGTTTCTCTCCCATCTCTGTCCCCCACAGCCATGCACACCCCAGCCCCAGCTGAGCTCTTCATTTCTGGGGCCCTGCCGGGGTCTGGCACCTTCCCCTCCTCCTCTGCCCTCTCTGCCTACCAACACCCCGCCTCATTTTCTGGCCGCTCCTTCCCTGGTGTCACCACGTCACTCTCTCTTCAGGATACTCCCACGTTTAGTCCTACCTCCAATGGCCTCCTGTCCCCACATGACCCCTTGTTACACATCAAGCCCCCTTCCCAGTCCAGTTTGGGCTTTGACCGCCTGCTGTCTTCACAAGGTGCAGCTTACAGAGGAGGACAAGATCCCACAGGCCCTCCTCCTCCACAAGCCCCAACTGCCTCTTCTACCCGCCACCTGCCACCTCATCAGTTCAACCTTCTTTCCTCCCAGCTGCAGGACCAATCCTCCCAGTTATACAATGCCTCTGTGTTTTCATCTGCCTCTGCACACTCCCAGCCACCCCCTCAGGATCGGGCCATACCCAGACAAGACAGTGTGATAAAGCATTACCAGCGTCCCTCTCCCTCACAGTCCCAACTGCCCTCATCTGCAGCCCATTCCCTGCAGCACTATCTCAGCTGCGGGGCATCGGGGTATCAGCAGATTGCTCACCACCGACATGCGGGAGTCTCGTGCAGTCCCTTGGGTGACCAGAGTCCCTCTTCAGATCCCAAACCCTCCCCAAGGGCGGATCAAGGGTACAGACCCATCATCCAACCCCCATACACCCCCTCGGCCCCCTCCTCCTCATCTGGGGGTGCAGGAAAGGGGGCAAAGAGTAGCTCCAGCAGTGGCTACTCCTCTTCCAGTTCAGGGTCCTCCTCCCGCACCCCTCACACCCCACCCTCTGCATCCTCAACATCTTCTTCCTCCTCTTCCTCTTCGTCCGCAGCAGGGGCCCACCACTCCAACTCTAATCCCACCTCCAGCTCCACCTCTGCTCCCTCCAGGCAGCAACCACCACCCCAGTCTGCTCCTCCACCACCACCACCACCACCACCACCACCTCCTCCCACTTCTTCTGCCTCAGCCCAGCCGCCTCCACCTAAGTCATGCCTCTCAGGCTATGGCTCTCCTGTTGCCCCTGTTAAGAATTCCTCAGCCCTCTCGAGTCAAACCCCACCTCAGCAGCAGTCTCAGTCCTACTCCCCAAGCCAGCCTCCTCCCTCTCACCTCTCACAGCCATATGGTGGCTTCAGTTCTCCCCAGGCACAGGATTTGAGTTCGGGAGGGGGAGCTGTACCAGGGAAAGGCTATGGGAATCTGGGGGCAGGGGGCCAGTCGTTCCCAGCGGAAGTAGTTTATGGCGGAGAATCGGGGTACGGATCACTGCCAGCTTCTCTAGGAGGAGCTGGAAGCCCCTCTATGGGCTATGGTGGCCCAGGTCACTCACCTGCTCTTTTAGGTTCAGGAGGAGGTGGAGGCTCAGGGGGTGGGAGTACAGGGTCTGGAGCAGGTGGTGGTGGAGGCGGAGGTGGTAGTAGTGTGGGCAGTGGTGGAGGAGGAAACTCTTACCATCTCCCAGATTCCAGCCCGTCCCCCTCTGGCAATTCTAGCATAATTCATCCAGGGATACATTCTCCTGCACCCGCCCGCCCTTCCCAGTCCTTCTTGTCCTCCCCACAGGGCTACCCTGACAGTCGAGGGCCACCACCCCAGTCCTACCACCCCACGCCTCCCAAAGCCAAGACCGACGCAGACATACTAGGGGTAGAGAGGTCCCACGATGATGAAGATGATGACGACGACGACTTTTTGATCCAGCATCTCTTACAGGCTCAGAGCCCAGTCCCCCACCCTTCCCAGCACCACCCTCAGCAGTCTGCACAACCCCCTCCTCAGCCATCGCAGGCTCAGTCGGTGCCCCAAAGCCAGGATGGCAACAAAGGTTTGGCCTATGAACTGAGTAAGAGCTCTGAGGAGAGATACCACCTCCAGAGTGTCATCCGCACTAACAGCGCCACCTCCAACCCAGGTGTCTCCACAGGTGGGCCTGGAGAGGCTGGCGGAGCTCCAGGAGGGGGTTTGGACAGCCAGCTGGATATGTCTTTGAAGAAACAACAGCAACAACAACAAAAGAATGAGCGTACTGGAACAGTTGGAGGTGGAAGTGGGAGAGGAGGTGCCGATCAAACACACTCCCACTCACACTCCCATTCCCACCCTCATCACCATGACACCCTTGGGTCCGTGGTACATTACAGTCGGGGTGACCCTTACTCTCAGCATCCCCTCCCTCAGCATCCATCCCACCCTCAACACCCTCTCTCCCAGCCCCACTCTCAGCCTCACTCTCAGGCTCATTCCCAGTCCCACTCTCAAGCACACTCTCAACCTCACTCCCAGCCCCACCCTCAGCCTCACTCCCAGCCTCACCCTCTGCCTCACTCCCATCCCCATCTGGAGCTACAAAAAAAGCCCCAGGATCCCCCTGATCTTCAGGCGCAGCAGCAGTCACAGGCCTCTCTCTCCCTCTTGGATTCTTCCACAGATCAGCCCCGACAGCCCCCACAAGCCCACTTACTCCAGTCAGTGCTGTCTCACACTACTCGCAATAAGATGGACTCGCAGACTCAGCACCAGCACTCGATTAGCCAGCAAGCCATGATGGGGGGTGCCGGAGGTGTAGGAAGGGGAGCAGGGGAAAGTCAATCCCAGTCTTCTCAACTGCAACTCCAACTCCAGTCCCAGGCTTTAGAGGCACACTATGGTCGGGGTGCCCCACAGAATCAGAACCAGTCTAAACAGAATTCCGTCTCTTCGCTAGATATGCTGGAGCATTCCCTCTCTCAGCCCCCTAGCCGGGAGGGAGGGGGAGCTGGAGAGAGGGGCGGAGGTGGAGGAGGAGGAGAGAGTAATAGTGACCGACATAGGCAGCAACCGCAGCATAGATTGGCACCCCATCACCAGTCTCACCATCCTCCACACACTGGTTCTGAATTGCATGATTTCCTATCTGAACCAGATCTGGGTTTGTCCACTCCATCCCACATGCACCATCTGGCCCCGCATCACCCCCACTCACACCCCCACTCCCATCATCAGCACCCACACTCTCACCACCCACACCCCCATCCACACCCACACACTCACCCTCTTCATATGCCCCCGCCACCCAACTCTGTCCCCCCTCAACAACAGCAGCAAAGGGAACAGGATGCACATCCCTCCCAGCTCTCCCAGTCCCAATTGGACCAGCTCAAGGAGCATCATTTTGACACTGGGAGCCCAGTCGGGAAAGCTAGTCAGAACCAGCAGCAAAGGTTCGTACCTCTGACTTCCATTTGCTTCCCTGACTCCCTCCTACAAGATGAGGATCGCTCTTTTTTCCCAGGAATGGAAGACATGTTCTGCTCCGATGACTACAAGTCCAGCTGCAGTGGTGGTGGAGGGGCAGGACCGACGGGACAGGAAGGGATCGCAGACGGACGGCAAGGGCAAGATGACATGGAAGGGGTGAAGACTGCTGGAGGTGGTGGGGGTAGTTACGACAGTTACGATCACAGTGACCAAGGGTATAGTCAATACTGTCATGGCCTCTCTGAGTCTGGCAATGGGAGCATGCACTTGGACCTGGACTCTCTAAAAGCCCACGAGCTTCCCTCCACTGTTAATACGGAGCAACTGGGATTGATCCAGTCCCAGGGCTCGGTCCTTGGAATGGGCAGCTCTGGTACTGGAAGCGATGGATCGGGGAACAAGATGTTAGGAGGTGCAGGCGTTGGAGTAGGGACCAATCCTGGAGGACTTACTTCACCCATTTTTTGCTCCTCTCGCCCAAAGAAGTTCCTTAAGACCAGCTCGTTCCACCTTCTGAAACAACGGCGAGACCCAAACTCATTGCCCAAAAAGAACTACGCCCAGGAGTATGAGTTTGAGGATGATGAAGACAAAGCAGACGTCCCAGCTGACATCCGCTTGAACAGCCGTAGACTCCCAGATTTGGTTTCCAGTTGTAGGAAGTCAGCAGGGGGTGTAGTTGGTGGAGGAGCACTGAGCCCCCTGATGAGTGACCTGGACTACTGCCACTCCTCTGGTTACCCCTCCCTCGGCCCTCCACCGCAATTACTGCCCCTGGATGGGCCTAAAAAGAGGGGCAGGAAACCTACTAGGCCAAAAAGAGAGGGACCCCCAAGACCCAGAGGCAGGCCTCGTATTCGCCCTTTACCTGAACCCCACCACTCCAGGGGCATGATGGGCGGGATGGGGGCTGGGTTTGGTGGAGAAACCAGGAGAGGCAGGGGACGGGGAAGAGGACGAGGCAGGAGGGAAGAGGGGATGATGGAGATGGTAATTAAAGGACAGAACCAGAATCAACAGCAATTACAACAACAGCAACAGCAACAGCAACAACTGCTTCATCAACCACAGCAGCATGCGGAGCCCATAAGACCCATCAAGGTAAGCAAGGCAGAAGAGCAGGGTGGGAGGGATGGGTTTAGGAGATCCATCAAGTGAGGATTAGAGGGTTTTAGGGATTTAGAGGGAGGAAGGTGTTGAGATAGGGATATTGGATGCAAGTAGATATGAGTAAGAGGGCAGGGAATAGAACAGGAATGAAGAAAAATGAGAGTTGTCGGATCTAAACAACAGAAAAGCACTATTATTTCAGTTTGGTAATTGCTTTAGTTTCCCCTTTTCTCTCCTAGATAAAACTGCCCATCCCCTCTATGCCCTCCTCTGATGCCCTCCTAAGAACAGACTCGCTGTCTGGCACCGACCCAGTTCTTTCTGACGGCTCTGTAGGATCAGCGCCTTCCCTGGGCCTGAGTCCTGGACCTACCAGTGGGCTAGAAATGAGCAGAAGCCAGGAGAAAATGAAGCAGAAAGTCCAGGAGGTGAGAGAAAGGGGGGATTTGGGGAATATATAAAATCATATCTTCATATATCTTCATACTCATAAAGTTGCCTAGTGTTCCAGTTAGTTTGATATTATATCAAACTGCTTAGTATTTCAATATATTGTTGAAGAACCTTAAACCAGTTCATTGTGAGAGTGCTGTCCTGCAAACCTATTTCAGAATTATCAGGTTCAAATTTGTATTAAACCCTTCCCTTTACCTTTTCTATTAAACCATTGCGCTTAAATAGTGTTATTCATTTCTCCGTTGACTGAGTATTAAGCATTTATTTTTCTCTGGTTATTTAGACTTGCACAAAAATTGCCTATGTAGCATGATTTCACTCTTCTTATTTAAAAAAGAAATCACTTTGGATAATCTTGAAATCAAAATAAAATGGCATTAGAAGTATTAGAAGTGACAATTGCATAAAACAGATTTATTTACTACAAAGCACAAGCGGCTATCGTTAACAGTAATAGAATGATTAGCAAATAGGCCCAAGTTTTGTCCCAATAAAAAACTCTTAAGATGATTGGAGCAGACCACTAGTCTACTTTGTTCAATGATCTTGTGCTTTTTGAACTCTGAGTGACTGTCTGTACGGCCACTGTGAGGAATTAGCTCCATACGTTTGACAAATAACTTTGCTGTCATCAGTTGCCTATAAACATTTTTTGTCAGAAATGTGATATATTTTTTTACGTTTATTGTTGAAACTATGAGCAGCTATGCTGATGCCTGTAATGTTTGATTCACCCAGAAATGAGGAGTTACGATAATCACCCAGAAATCACATTCAGTAATGTGAAAAATACCGTACTGGTACGATTGGACCATTTTTAAGCAAACATCAGAAATCACAGACAATTTTGTTTATAAATTATATATTACTTCGTCATACCCTGACATTTTAATACTTTCGGACCCATAGAGTTCATATATAGCAGTCAGTTGCCACCACATGTTCCTCTTCCTTTTTCTTACGTTATATTTATTTCAAACATGCATATATAATTTAATTCTCATTGGAATGTTTTACTTTTTGGTGTTTTAATATGCAGACAAACAGTGTCTTAATAAAAACCCTTATTTTTATCTTTACTCCCTCTGGTGTTCAGAAAAGAACACGACACCATCCCCTTTTACACATCCCCATGTTTAAAATAATATATGAATATTTGGTTGAAATTTCTTTGGGAGAGTATATTTGCTTTGGGCTAGAATGACAGTAAACAGCAATGGCTTCATGAAAGAGCAAATTAGCAGTTGAAATGTAATTTCGGAAAATTTTTCCCTAAGCCTCGGTATTAATAATCATTATTATAAAACCATATATTAATATATATTAAAAGATATTAAAAACCATTACAGCGCATGGTTTGGGTATTCAAGTATGAAAATATTTTTTCTCTTAGCCACATATGCAAAAAATAAGAAATGTCAGTGGTTTTATAAAATATTTATTCAGTAATTTTGAATAAAATTCTTAGTAGGACCTAATATGAAATGGTCTTTTTGTCCACATTTTAAATATCTCTCCTTGTGGCCCCCCCATATTCAAATTCATATTCATATTCAAACTCAAGTTCAAGTTCAAATTCAATTTCAAATTCAAATGAATATTTATATAAATATCTGACTGATATTACCAAATAATTTTCAAATTACTTGCAAATCAAGAAAGAAAGAAATGGAAAAATAAATAGCCCCTTTGACATGTACATATCCATTTTCTCCCACTAATTGACCTTTTAACTCTCATCCAGGTGGATGAAAAGGAGCCAGAGATCAAATCCGGTTTCATGGCTTCCTTCCTAGACTTCCTCAAATCAGGCAAGAGACCAGCGGGACCAGGGGTAACAGGAGGGTCAGGGAGCGGCAACACCTCCCCCGGTAAGGCTGGGATCCGCCCCTTGTCTCCACTGCCACCGCCTCAGCCGCCCCCACCTCCACCTCCTGCGTATGGGGAGGCAGAGGGGGATGGAGGACTGGCCCTAAGCAACTGTCCTAGCCCCTGTAAAAGGCTGGACGAAGAGCTGAAGCGGAACCTAGAGACCCTCCCCTCCTTCTCCTCTGACGAAGAGGACTCCGTCAGCAAGAACCAGGACCTTCAGAAGAGCATCTCCTCCGCCATCTCTGCCCTGTATGACACGCTTCAGCCTGCGCTCCCAATTCAGCCTCCACCCCACTCCTTCACACCCGCCCAGGAGTCCCCTCCTAACAGCCCTCCACCTGCCCCACATGTGGACCAGTCGCCGGAGCCTGCCATGCTGGAGAGGCAGGAAGGGCAGGAGGATGAGGATAGGAGGGAACAACTTGAAGAAGTGGAGGAAGAGAGAGAACCAGAGCTGGAAATGCTGGGTGCTCCAAAAATGGGCGGTAAGAAGGCAATGTATGGCTGGAATTGGGATTTAGCATGATTTAACTGGTCCCATTACCTCTATGCTAGTTGTAGTAGTGGCATGTGACTAGTTATGATACCCTGAGAAAATCTGAGTATTTGGATTAAGTTAACCACATCCAGTTTCCCTGATCAAAGTATATGATTCCAAATGACTGGAGATGTTTCTCTGACTCTCTGATCTCTCCTAGATACCCCGGAAGAAGCTCCCCCAGCGCTAGCTTCCCCTTCACTTCCTTCCCCATCCCCATCTCCCACTCCCTCGTCTTCTCCATCTCCTCCTCCTCTGCCCCCCCTCTCTCTCCCCTCCCCACTCCCATTGGGAGAAAAACAACATCAACAGCCTCCTTCTCTCCCTTCTCCCTCTCCTCCTCCCCCTCCTCCTCCTCCCCCTCCTCCTCCAACTCTCCTTCCTTCTTCTACTCCTCCACCACCCTCCCCTCCTTCTATCCCTGAGTTACCTCCAGCATCTCCACCTTCCCCTCCGACACCTGAAGATGCCCCTGCGCCTCAGATAACCCCCTTGCACTTAGCCAAGAAGCAGGAGAATGCAGCCATTGCTGGAGAGAGCGAAGAAGAGGACAGTGAGAGTGGTGGAGAAGGCATATTCAGAGAAAGAGATGAGTTTGTGGTGCGAACGGAAGACATTGGCACTCTGAAGGTATTTTGGTGGCATATATATTTTTAAGATAAGTTTTTAAATATGTTGTTTATTCATTTAGCATGGCTATTTGGCTTGCACGATAACCTGTGTTGCACAAGGTTAATGCGTATTTTGGGATTCCCAGCCATATAGTACAATTCTGCTAGGCGAATAATGTTTAAAAAGTCATTTTGAGGTAAACTCGCCAACCAATACTTTTTACATTTATTTGGAATTGCCAATTATTTTTGTGTGTTCTCCCTAATTTGTACTCATCGCTACCAATTCTGCCTCTATACACCGGGAGGGTGAGGAAGTACGAGTCGTCTCCTCCTATGCAATTGCCTTCAAGTCACCCATCATTTTATGGCACAGCAGGCTACACAGCTGGCACGTGAGGTTAAGCATCCTTTCCGCTGCCACCCTGCAGGCACCATAGGGGGGCTGACAGCATACACTAGTTTTGGATTTAGTTGAGAGAAACCCAGCTGGTTTTACCTACCCTAGCCCACTCTTTCAGGTGTGCACCTCCACTCGTGGTGTCAATCTGCAAAGGACACAAGCTGGGTTCAAATCTGCCAGCATATAGAGCTCAGTCTGTAAATACTTTTAAAAATGAATTCTAGGATAGTTTAATTGTGATGTGTGTTGTGAATAAAATGCTTCTGAAAATTATTTAATACTCTCCGGAATACTTGAAACTCAACTCTTCAGTCAACCTAGAACTCCCCCTTCAACTGAGAGCTGACCCTTTGATCTTTGAACTTTTTTACAGAGGTGTTAGGGACAGCTGGAAACATGTAATGGACAGCTAGTAGCCAATAATTTATTAATTGCTGAATTGATATTATGGAAAATTTTGGGAATGTGTGTGTGACACCTGGCTATATATAGTGACAATAATTAATGTAACTTTGCTACAGATCAGGTTAGCATTTATATGTAGATAATGAAAAATATATATTCGAATAACATCATGTTAGTTGCAGCCAGCCACTTCCTTAACAGGCAATTTTTGTGCTCTTGTAGGTGTGCAGGCAAATCCAAAATGTTCTCTCATTTGTTTTTTTGACAGATCTTTGTTTCCTTACAAGGCGAACACAGGCCTTTCTTACTCAGGGGCAACATCTTCTAGGACTTCCATTGTCGTTTTTTTGATGTATTTTTTTTTATCATGAAGCCTGACGCATGTGCAGTTTGTTACCTAGCAACGTACAGTACAGAATGAGAACCTGAATAATAGTCTGCCTAGTTCTGTCTGCTGGAAGCAAAATTGTGCTGTAAATATCAGTTGAATTAATTTTGCCACATATAAGACGAACGTGGTTGCAATTGCAAATATGAATCTTAAATTTTATGACAGTCAAGAAAAAAATAAGCTTAAAGTATACCTTAGAACCCTTATTTACAACACATGCCTATTGTTTTTTAAATATGGTTCACCAACACCCCTGTGTTAGCTGCTATATTTGTTCCTGTTTTTGTCGGGGTTCTCCTCTGGCACACTTTGTCGGAATGCAGAGCGTTCGCTTTATTCACCCCTTTACTAGCTGTGTGTGTCTGCCTCTGGCTGAGGTTTATTGCTTCTAGATGGTTCTCATTCCTTTCTGTGTCAGTGTCAGCCTCTACTCCTTTACTGGTGGAGGTGGAGGTCAGTTTCACGGCGAAAAATCAAATTAAAGCATTAAAGAGATTAAAGCACAACTTTTTGGCAAGCGAGCCGGTGACCCCATGAAGAACGGTCAACAAAAACGTTGTGCTTTATTTATTGATACTTTTCACCATGAAACACCCACCCTACTTTTTTGTCTTCTTCCTCGCCTCTGTGCATTTAGGGCGTTGCAGGAAATATAGTTCTGTGTGTATGTTTTCAGAACCGTGTCTCAGGAGTAGGTTGACTTTTAACTAATAAATTGGTCTGCGTCTACTATATAGTAACATCTATCCAAAATAAATTCTGATTATCAATATCCTTAACTTCAGAAGTTTTCACCAACTTTGCAGAAGGTATTTGTATTTTGTAACAATTTTATGAAATAATTTGGGGTTTCTTACATTAGTTGCATTCTAGTCAATGAGATACGGTGTTGTGTGTATTTTATGAGGAGTATATTTACTTTCACAACAAACACGTTTCTCTGTATGTGGTAAAAATGTTTTAACAGATCCCACCTGAAATATACAGCAACATTTGTGGCATTCGCTTGTTTATTACATGACACAGCCACTTAGTCCTGGCATATACTGTATATATCTAGTGGATAACATCTGCACACTTTTTTCTCTCAGCTGGCCTTGCAGACAGGCAGGGAGCCCCCACCGATCTGGAGGGTGCAGAAAGCCCTGCTGCAGAAATTCACCCCTGAGATCAAGGACGGACAGAGGCAGTTCTGCGCCACTAGCAATGTGAGTTTCTACTACCCTGCAGAGGTGATGGTATGACAGCGCTCACCCCCCTTTTTTTAAATAACGAGCGATAAACCTATTGCCGACTCTGTCTAATACCAAAAAAATAGCTACGCAGGACTGGAACTCTCATCCCTGACAATTCTCTGTAACAGCCACCCCACCGGCTGCTATGTGTTTGTGCATGTATGTATGTGTGTGGATACAATGCCTATATATTTGGCACATGCTAGATTATTTTTATTAGAATAAGTAAAAGGAACACAGGCACAAACATGATAGTGATGCTATTTGTCTTGACAATACGCTGACCCTTTTGAGTATTAGTAAGGGCAATGAGACTCCACAACGACAGACTCCCTCTCTCTTTCTCTCTCTCTCCCTCTCTCTCTCTACTTCCCTCAGTATCTGGGGTACTTCGGGGATGCCAAGACACGGTATCAGCGTCTTTATGTCAAGTTTCTCGAAAATGTCAACAAAAAGGACTACGTGCGTGTGTGCTCGCGAAAGCCATGGCACAGACCCACACACACCCTAAGGTATATCTGCGTGTATTTCTGTCCCTTTTCATCGCTTATTTCACCGTGACTGTTTCTTATCTACAAACCGAAATCTACACATGCCCGTCTCTTTTCTCAGGCTCAGCCACCCTACTGGGGTTCATCCATATTCTACGTAGTGTCTCTTTTTGGCATTTGTATCTTTCCATTCTCAGCAAAAAGTCCGCTCAGGCGAGATCTAATATGCTGTACCAGTAATAAGAGCAATGCTGAATGGTCTCTCCGGACTTTCTCTCTCAACAGACGTCAGTCTCTCCCTAAACCAGTGGCCCCTACGCGCAGCCAGACCCCACCCCGAGTGGAGAGGGAGGAAAGGGAGCGGGAGAAGCAGAGAGAGCGAGAGCAGCGCGAACAGAGGGAGAAGGAGAGGGAGAAGGAGCAGCGAGAGAGAGAGAACGAGAAGGAGCAGGAGCGGGATAAAGAGAAGGAGAAGAAGCCCCAGCCCCCCCAGGAGAAACTGGAGAAGAGAGGCGGAGGTGCCGAGCGTGGGAGGGGGAGGGAGGAGAGGAAAGGAGGAGTGGAGAAGAAGGCCGAGCGTCCACCCAAAACCAGGCCTGTGAAGGTCAAAGCGGAGCCTCCACCGAAGAAAAGGAAGAAGTGGCTGAAGGAGGTCCCCTCCTCGTCAGAGTCTGAGTCCTCGCCTGACCCCCCCAGCGAGGACGAGAGTGAGAATCTGCTCTTCCCTCTCTCTGTTGATATCCGTTGTGCCTGTGCCTGTGTCGCCTCAATTCCCCATTTCTCTGGGCAGATTGGTACGAAGAAACGCTCTCTGCAGAGAGGAGCCATATCTAGTGCGAATGCCGTAGGCACGTGCGCGCATCCTCACATAGACCTGTTTAACCCTGGTAACCGTGTCCCCTCCCTTGCAGTGCCGGTACGAGGCGGGGTGAATAGCCGGGCCATGCGGGAGATGTTCCGCAGCTACGTGGAGATGCTTGTCAGCACGGCGCTGGACCCTGACATGATCCAGGCGCTGGAGGACACTCACGGTGAGAGCGGATAGGAGGATGAAGCTGTGCCCAAACTGTAAGCTCTAAGAGCTGGAATGGGGGTCGGGCTTCAATGGCACGGGCGGTTGGGGAGTGGTGCGTATTAAAGTCTGTGATTAGGCTAGCAGCTCATCTCTGTGTCGGTTCTCCCTCTTCCCTTTCTCGTCCACTATTCCGCTCTCAGATGAGCTTTACCTCCCTCCGATGAGGAAGATTGATGGCATCCTCAACGAGCAGAAGAGGAGGCTACTAAGAAGAGTCAACCTGAGTGCCCAACATCAGGTATATTCCTTCCTTCCATCCTTCCTTCCTGTCCATCTGTTGGTGTCTCTTCTCAAGTGTTTTTGCAATGTTTGTGTCCGTTTCACTCATCTCTTTTTTGCCCCTGTGTTTATATAGTTTTTCCAGCCACTCATTATGTGTTGTTCACGCAGTGGTCCTCAGCTGAGAAATCAGCTACGCGTTGATATTTTCTGACGTGTCAGAACTTCGGCGGTAGACCGAGGTGTCAAATGCATGAATGATTTTAGCTGAAGTTACTCCACATATTACACCATAAATTTCACCGTTTACTACAATCGAAGCAAAACCGAAATCCGTATTTGACTCTTTGTATTTTCTATTTTTCTTTGTCTTTTCTCAGCGTTGCTTTTTTTTGGAGTTAGCTTCCGATTTTTGTCTGTGAACACTACCATATCAATCAGTACCAATCCATATTCATAAAACGAAAATAATAAAACTCACCCACAAAATACAGTTTTTCTTTCAACTACTGGTAATCAGGGACTAAAAGGCAGGCAGTGTCGTTGCCATGGAAACGGTACGAACTTGTTGTGTAATACATTGTATACACTCCTTTAACGCCGCTGCACCAGCAGGCAAAAATGGGCTATGTTCATATTACATTCATAGGGACTACCTTTAAATAGGCTACGTTTATATTATTGCTAACTCAATTACAGGGCCATTTTATTCCTTATACATAAATAATTAGAAAATGATTAATTAAAATAACTAATTAAAGATAAATAACAATAAACAACAATATCTTGATTGTATATGTATTCAAACCCTTTCGCTTCGTAAAACCTGAATTAGTAATCGTGCAAAAAATTACCTTGAGAGATCATGCAAATAGTCGACTTTCCCTGTCTTTGTGCAATACTTCCAGTGACTGCTGGGGAGGAGACATTGAATTGGGCCAATTTTGCAACAATGTGCCAATATTTACATAAATTCCAAAAAATTAAGTCCTTTTTCAACATGGCTCATGAGTCATAACACTTACTTCAATCCCTCCCCCTCGGAATCTGGTGTCTGTGTGCCGACAAAATGCTGACTCCTGGGTATCCCCCGAGCCTAGCTTCCTCTTACAATGATCCTTACATGGGTCATGTCAGCAGTGATTCAGTGGGGTATTCGGCTGACTTATTAAATTGGCATTTTTCCATGCAGGAAAAGATTCGAGAATTAAAGATGCCAAACTGTATGCTTAGCATTTGTAGACACTGATGTTGACCGATTAGGCTTGGCTCGCAGTCTGTGTTCCAGTTCCTCCCAAAGGTGTTCGATGGGGTTGAGGTCAGGGCACTGTACAGGACAGTAAAGTTCTTCCACGCCAATTTCGACAAACCATTGCTGCATAGACCTCACTTTGTGCACATTAGGCTGATCAGGAAAGGACCTACCCCAAACTGTCACCACAAAGTTGGAAGCACTGAATCATCTAGAAGATCATTGCATGCTGTGGTGTTAGTATTTCCCTCCACTGGCACTAAGGGGCTTAGCCTGACAAGCTTTACACCATTCCAGCCAACACAGGGCATTGAGCATGGTGTTCTCAGGCTTCTGTGTCTTTATATTTATTCCCCTCTCCATTCCCACAGGAAGCCCTGCATGCCTTCCCACAGATGACTGCAGATCCCCTTGACTCGGGGGCAGTGAAGGTGCGGCTAGGTGGGGAAGGATACAATCGCAAAACGCTAAACAGAGTCAAGCGCAGTTTGCCAAAACAACAGGCAAGTGTGGTGGTCCAGTTCAGCGCTTTGCGCGCGTTGGTGTCTGCAGTCTGGCCATTTTGCTCCTACTAAGACTGCTGTGAATGTAGTGGCCAATGGGCAACCGTGTGTGGAAGCCGCGTCTCTTAACAACCGGTGATTTAAATGCTCTTTAAAGCAGCTTTCAGTCTGGATTAGTGACATTTAACTGAATTGATATACTTTGAAGGTAATAGCCATTCATTTATTTTGATATAACCAAAATTGCTATAATTACAATGTATAATGACCATGGAAATGTTATTATTACAATTGACAGGTTACAGATTGAAATGCAGTAGTTATAATTATTCTACTGTTCTCTCTTTCTCAGGACTTTAAACTATCAACTGAAACATGTCGACTCTACAGTCTTTATCACTCCCTTCATCATTATAAATATCATACTTTTCTGCACTGCAAGAGGGAGGTAAGGACCCTAGAACATATTTCTGCTGCTGTAAATTCACAGTACCATGTTAATGAATGTAAAGCTAAAGCCAGAGTGCTCCAAAACAGCCCTGGGATACTCTTGTCAATCTAATACCTACGTATTGTAATACCTGCAAAACCCTACGGATGTTGTCAGGGGCTAACCTGCTTTTCAGGATACCTGTCTGGTCACCCTGTATTAGTTTACCAACATATAATTCTAGTGTTTTTGGAAAATGTTTCAGATCAAAATTCAAATGTGGATTAGGTGTGTTGTATACCGGAGCGTCCTCAGTCTATAATCAGACTCACTGGAGGCCCAGTTTACTGCTTTTATTAGGCATTTTCACAAAATAATTAAAACAGTAAAGAGAGGAAAATTCAAAGAAAAACACCCTTTTGGAAATAACCCAAAGGAAAGTCACTTGTTACCTTTAGCTTTCTGACTCACAAAATAATCAACAAAAGCGTAAAATTACTGCAACTAAACAGACTTTTCACAAAAAAGTGTCCTCTTCAACAGCACTTAGTTTTACATACTTTTAAAGTATTTTAAAGTCAAATCAACCAAACCAAATTCAGATGCACAAATGAGGTCCTTGCTGTAAGTGTGGTGAACCACCCCTCAGACTTAAAATGAACCGAACCGAGAGTAAAGGAGAAAAAAAAATAGGGAAGGCACATTATGTCTAGAAGAACATTTATTTTGTCCCATCATAACGTTTGATTGGACTGAGTGCATTAACATTCATTTGACTTGTTAAGATGTTACATTCCTAGGAAATATGTTATTCAACACAGCCGAAATGGATGGTTTACACCTTTGGCAAACACTTGGGGTAAAGGCCTCTTTAGTGGAAAACAAATTGTGGCACGGACCTGCCAAATGGCATCATATTTGCTGTGTACAACATACTAATAGATTGGGTCCAAGTGTGATGGTGTGAGTGTCTGAACACTCATGTCCTTCCTGGCATTACAACATTCCAAGAGGATGCATATTATGTTTTTGCATTATTAGTTGCATAACAGACGCTTTCATTCAAAGCTTACAATTTCTACATTCATCCAATTATACAGCTGGATATATACTGAAGGAATTCAGGATAAGTACCTTGCTTAACCACTACACCACCTGCACCACCAATAGATTAATGATATCTGTCTGTAGTAAGGGATTTCTTGCAAGTTCAGAACTTTACAGCTGTGCTGCCAGTGGTCTACTCGTCAGACCAGAACCCAATTTAATTTCCGGAATAAGCTGAGATCACCAGTGGCCTGAGGGTTCAGAGACTTGTATTCACACGAACCCACAAAACTAGAATTTGGTACAGAAGATGCTTTATAAAGATACAGCTTTGCTTGCTTACATCGGTGACCATGCATACTGTTAGCATGTGCCTTTACATCAACCTGTTCATCAGGCCTGTTGATGGTACGTTTAAATCACAGTACTTTTATATTAAATGGGTGTATATCTGATTGAAAGGATATTGTCATTTCTGTTATTTATGATCTCATTGCAAAACATCAGTAAGTGCCACAGGGAATTCGAATAAGATTCAGATTCAGAACAACTTAAACGTATAGTGCAATCAGTATTCGTGGTTAAGAGCATTCCAATGTAAGAGTTGTCATAAAGTGCAGAGGGCAGGAGAGGGGGTTAGCGATATTGTTTCAGGGGAAAATATCTGTCAAAATGAATACTAGTTCCCCAAATCCATGTGTCTTTGCTAACATGTAGTGTTACCCACTTGTCAGTCTGTCTTTGTGTCTTTATAACTATTCTTGCTGTTACCATAACGGCCGTAACTGTGCACTTGCGGCTTTGAGCCTTCATCGCTTTCTCTTTCTCCATGCAGACGGACAGTATTGAGCAGGCAGCGGAGGACCCTGGCCAGGAGGAGGTGGTGCAGCAGTGTATGGCCAACCAGGGCTGGCTGGAGACGTTGTTCAACTCCTTTATAGAGCTGCTAACCCTCAGTGCAAAGGCCTGAGGGAGAAGGGGGAGAGAGAACGGGAATGATAATAGAAAGGAAACAGGACCGAAGTTCCATAAAATTCTGGAATATGAGAAAGGGGATAAAGTGTCTATAGACCCCCCAGGGTCCGAGATGTGCAACTCCAATCCTCAGAGGCCAGTTTTAGTGGGCTTAATTTGGAAGCCGCCTTTCGGTCAGCAGAGATGAGGACCGAGGATCAGAGTCCCTCTCTCAGTGACAGCCTCTCTGGAGTAACTGTGACCCTGACTGCCTCAGAGACATACGAGGGACCTTTTAAGGGGCAACAATTGCCCAGACTTGGTTTACGTTCAACGTTGGAGAGTTTAGCCAAAACATGTGCCTGCAATGAAGGAAAGAAAAGGCTCTAAGATCAACAGACACAAAACCTATAGAGAGACTTAAGTTGGAGGTGCCAACCGAACAAATCCTACTTTGACAGTGATAGAGAGTCTGTGTTAACAATTTAATTTAACATAATTTATTTGATACTTTTTTGTGCAAGAAGAGATCGGTATCTGACTTTTGAAGACTGAGAAAGATGAAAAGCTGTTAGATTGCAACTGATGTGTGTAAGCGTGTAAGTGCGTGCGTGCGTGCGTGCATGCGTGCGTGCGTGTGTCTATGTGCATGCATGAAATACAGACTTGGACCAAGGACGAGAAACAAGTATGTTTATGCCTTTCAATGCTTCAGGCTGTGTCAGCAAGCTGTGTTCGGCATACATGATATATATAAAATATATATAATTATTATTTTTATTATTTATACACGGACATTTTTAACAAGTGCCCACACAAGATGGGATAGTTTGTTATTGCTATTTTAAATAACAACATTTTGTTAGGGTATAAATAAGATTTCTCCCTTGTTCTCAATCCCTTACTCCATGCCGAAAGGAAAGAATGGGATGAGAAGGAAATATGTGCTGTCTTTTAGTCTGTCTAAAAATGAGAGGATCAGTTGTATTTTAAATAAAGAAATGGGGTATTTCTCTTCACTCTTTAAAAAAAAGAAAAGGGGGGAAAGAGTGAAATATGTCATAAGTGTTCATTTTCTAAAAGAATGTGGGAGGATTATACATATTTAATAATACAAAATGAAAATGTTAACAGTTTTGTTTTTATCTGTTTGTTGTTTGTTGTTCATTATAATTATTATTATAATTGTTATTTTTGGAGCTATGTTTTATTTCCTGCAAAAGGATTTCTGTGTAAATAGTGTACAGTTCTTGACTCAAATTCCCCTTTCCTCTGTACATTAACTACCTGTATTTGACAAAACAAATAAAAACATTAAAAGATTTAAAATGATGAGGATAACAGGATTATCAGTGATTTATTCCCTTTGGTTTTTCAGCAAGTGCAGCTTTCCCTACATTCCTGGTTATTTGTTTACAACCTTCTATGTTGGCTTAATCATTTAGCTCCTGTGTATCTCTTTGTTGCAAGTAGTTTAGCGTTCTGCTTGGTGGGGTTAAACCAGAGACACGGGCATGTAGAATTTGATCCTGAGCTTCCTTTAAAAACCTGTTCAACCCCCAAATATTAACTATTTTTGTGTTTTCCTACTTTGTACTTGTGTTATTCAAGTGTATATATCTCAGAACTATAAGTTCCATAAACTTTCCAATACAAAACTGTTATTTTAACGCATTTTTAAAGAATATAACAGAAAATTACTAGAAAATCAAAAAGTAAAATCATTTTGAATATGCTCAAATGGTTTGGTGCGTTTATCTATAAGAAATAACTTTTTACATTCAAGTCCAAGGGTGGAAAAAGTAAACAAGACACAAATTATGAATTGTATCCTTGAATTATACTTAAACAACGACACTAAATGAATACCTCACGCCAATATTCCGCGAATACTTCACGCCTCAGTCGTGAAAGGTTATCCTATGGGGGTCTCTAGTGGTCAAACTCTAGTTGTTTTACAGATAAAAAAATAACAAATACCCCAATGGGAAGTTTAGAAAACGTAGATTTGGGGGATAGCAATAGTTTCACAATAGTTATTGTTTCTATCTCGTCTTAGAAGGCATTGTCCGCATGCACCAGGCTGTTTTAAAATCGCTTAGAAATTAGAATGTTTCAAACAAAAACACGGCTTAATCAGACACATACACGGATCATCTTGAAACTTTAACAATGTAACAAGACACCCGTTTCTTCTTTCCGATAATTCCATATGCCCAATAATGCAGAAAAGGTGAGCACACAAATTCCATAAAACGATTGCAACCTTTGCTGTACAGGCAAGAGAAAACGGTTTAGATTAGTTTTTTTGTGAAAATCAAGGGTGTAAATAATGAATTACAAATACTTAATCCAATCTTTCGGGTATTTGTGGTTTACCTGATTATTTTTGTTACTTTTCCATATACATAAGATGACAAATGTACGAGGTGACTTACGCGTCTATATGAAGGCAAATAGCAAGCAATGCGTAAATGCATGTGGGGAATATTGGGTAGATAGATAGAGCTACATATTATTGCAATGTCAAAGTAAATTGTCTTGCATGTTATAAATCGACGTTTATTGACGTAACACGGCAGTACTCAGCGGAGTTTTTGGGGATTTCTTTTGAGGGATCCTGACAACACGCATAGATGACCTGGTCCAATCAACACACTGGTAAATGCAAATTGGGCGAGCCATGGGCGTGGCCTTACTCAATTTGCGTAGGCGTAGCTAAAAATGCCTCTTTTTTTTTCTTCCAACAATTATTTCCAAAGAACATACATATAACATTTAGACAAATACATACAAGAGGTTCCATAATGACATAGACCATGAGTAAAATTTCAACCTCAAGTATTATACACGAAGAACAATAAGGATAATATACATAATAACAACATTAATGAAAAAATATTCACGTATTAAAGAGGAGGAAGAAGAAGAAAGGGAAAGACAAAAAAAATAACAGAGAGAGGTATACGTGTATAATCAAAATAAAAAGGAGGAATTTGGTTATTTGTAAATGTCCATACTTCGGATAGCTTTACGGCTTGAAAGTCAGATCAGCCCTGAAGTAGGTGATCTTTGGAATCCTTTCAGCCCATGTACATTTGTGTATATAAAACTTCCCAAGCAATATGATAAGTTTTAACATAAAAATAAACATTCAACATCAATTAAATTTAACAGATCTACATTTAAAAAAAGAAAAGTTTCCGTATCCAGTTTACAAAATATTCAAGAAAGATCAGTTTTATATATTTTTAGGAACAGGTTTGTTGGATAAATTCTATGTATAATTTTAAAGTATATTTCATTAACTTTATTATTGACACAGTATTTGTTATTATATCTCCAAATCAATTTCCAATAAATATTCTCAAAACTCTCTTTTTAAAACGTTGATTGCTTATAAGGTCCACTGACGCCTTGCAAAAGTCTCAAAAAACCTGCTGGTATTGGACAAAAATTACTCCAGAGTTCTGATGATGCATCATAAACGCGACTGCCATGTCCTCGAGCAACCGATGTTTAATCCTTAGTCTTTACATAACAGGAGCGTAGCAGAGGCAAACCTCTTGCAGATCCGCTTCAGAATAAAGAATGCATTAAATTCCGATGTATTTCTCACTCGCCACCTCAATGCATACAATCTTAAAGTGGAAAACATATTATTTAGATTAAAGTGTAACGTTGAAAAGTTTTAACCACTTGGTGGCGCTTGATTTGCGTAAAGGGGTAGTTCCAGGAAACAGCTGTGACGAAGGTTTTGGAAAGCGAAACTTAAGGGGCGAAGGGTTTCCCAGTAAAACAAAATCGAATAGTCTCATTTAAAAAAACAACAACAACAACGTGGAATTAAGTACTGATAGAGGTATCTGTGGACAAATGAGCAGGAATCCTTCATTTTCGAGTAAATAAAATTAGATGCTAATCCATCAGGATACTAAAACACGGTGGCTAAAATATTTTGACAATGTAAGTGTGCACACGGTTTATTTCCTTACCTAATATTTCTGTGTTAACACCTCTAAGTGCCTTATACAATGTCAGTAAGATATGTACTGTACTGCATGTATAGATTATGATAGAGATATTCAAATTTTCTATCGCCACTCTTACTGCAAGATAAAAAAAAATAGTATTTGGCTGTGGTTTTATATTTTCCGACGATACAGTTTGTATACAGTACGCCCGGGGCTGCTTCAACTTCTATATACATTTATTATACTACTTAAACACGTTTGGGAAAGAGACGTATGTTAATGCGGGTTAGGCGATAGATTAGCGAATTTGTTGGATATCTGATACATGTAAAAAAAAATATTATTTCTAATGTGCGTGTCATTTGTGAAGGTATTCAAAAGGCACTTTTGAATTGAAAGATCTTTTGAAGTTCGTAGACTTTTGCTGTAATATGGTTAAAGTTTATTTTAACAAACTAAGTACTTAAGAGCGTAGTTTTGACGTTCACTATAATACCACCTTTAATAACACCACAGCATAGCAGGCGCAAAATGCAGGAAACATTACTAAAAGGTCCTGTCCTTATAGTGAGGCACCAGGATGACTACAGTGTTGTTAATACTGTTAAAAATTGTTAATTGCAATTATCTATTATTTCTCTGAGATATTAAGTAAAGATGCAATCTCTTTTTTAATCACATCAAGTCACATCAAACTACCTTACCAGAAAAATGCCCGGATCAAGGCCACTTCTCATCCCTTGGTTGGTTGAGCAGATCAACAGTGGACGATATCCTGGCGTGAACTGGACTAATCAGCAGAAAACTGAGTTCTGTGTTCCGTGGAAACATGGTTTGAGACAGGACTCCTCCTCTGATGATGTTCTCCTGTTCAAGGTGAAATGCTGGTTCAGCTGGACTTGGAAGTTTATTTGTCCAGACATTCGAATGCATTCAGCCTAAATGGTTCATTTTAAACAATACACAAACCTTCCCCATTGACAGCCAGGCTCCTGGCACATTGATATTGTAGTGGATTGTTGTTGTAATCTAACCACGTCTTAATCTTCCTTCTCTCTAAAGGCTTGGGCGATGATAAGTGGAGTGTATGTGGAGAGTGAAATGCCTGCTGACTCCTCAGTGTGGAAAAGGAACTTCCGTAGTGCTCTTCGAGCCAAAGGCTTCCTCATGATTATGGACAACAAGAATGACGCGGCCTATCCCCACAAAGTCTTCCAACTGCCGGATGGAGAACAACAGAGGAGTAAGGAACCAACCAGGAGAAGAGTGAATAGAGTGAAGGATGGTGTTGATTCCAGTCCAGGTTTACCACAGACAGTAAGCGTGTCTGCAAATATTTCTTTGTTACAACAACCCTGTAATATTACTTTTGTCATTGTAACTTTTTCCCTCCCCTTTCTTTCTGTTATTCTCTCTATAGAGCCCCCCAGTAGCCGTTGAACATATGATTCTTCCAGAAGAGATGACTGTTGAAGGTAAATATTATATGTTTAAAACTTAAAAAGAAAAAGAAAAAAGGATTTCATACATAAAAACACGTTTTAATTCTTTCTTATCATCTTTCCTCACTGTTTCTTGTCCCACTTACTGTAAAATTGCTGTTCCCTTCTTATACCTAAATTTCCTTGATGCTCCATGAAGCTCTCTTGTTAGGTCCTAATTGGTTCTCTCCTCCATTGGATCAAGTTCCACTTTTTCAGGTTCTGGAGGAGCTTAATATCCATGAGCCACAACAAGGTATACATTGAATAAAGTTAGAATAAAGAAATTACGTTATGATGTTTTTAAAGGCATTTACTAGATACTCATTGGCGATTACATTAAGTGGTTGACATATCTCTCGTTTGCTTAATTTTTAAATTGAATGTGTGAAGGTAGTACAGACAAAATTATGTTGTTTTTTTGGCAATGTTGAACATGAGGGCTTTTTCATATAATACCTTTTCTTATTTTTATTTTCATTCTAATTTAGTGTTACTCTTTTCTCTAAAACACGGGGCTATGGCTGCTAACCTGCTAGGTCAAGAGCAGTATCTGGCTATGGGGGCTGCAGGAGGTAACTCCGACCTACACTGGTGTGAGGACTTCAAGGAAACGATGAGCAGAACCATGGCTGACAACAGTCTGAGTGAGGAAGGGCAAGAGGGAGAAAGACTGACTGACTGACACATTTTTAAGCTTTTCTTGTTTAAATCCCCCTTGTCATCAGTTGCTCCCCCATCTCTATCTCTCTCTCTCTCCCTCTCTCTCTCTCTCTCTCTCTCTCTCTCTCTCTCTCTCTCTCTCTCTCTCTCTCTCTCTCTCTCTCTCTCTCTTTCAGGTACCAGTTTCAGGGTGTCTGTTTACTATAGAGGAAGGAAGGTCTTGGAACAGATGGTGGAAAACAGCACGTGTTTCAGAGTGGTATTCAGGTAAGAAGGTAGACTGAAAGTATTGCATGTAGAATAAGGTTGGGCATGTTAACAACATGCTTGTTATGAATATGTATATATCTTATTTTTTCTTTTATTATATATATGTAATGTTAGGTAGATAGATTAAGGAATATGTGTTACAGATTATACAAGTTTATAAGACCAGTTATTGACACTGGTGCCGTAGCTAGCTAGCCTGATTAACTAATTTACTAATCTAGTTATTTAATTAAATAAATAAGAAAAAGCGGAAAGATGGTTTTCTGTTCAGTGAGGGAGACACTGAACACGGATTTAACGCTGCCATGTTCAAATTCAAGTAAGGTGTGGTGACATTGAAGCACTCGGTAGTCAATGTAGTCCCTAAGTGCAGACATTTAGTGATTAATTTGGTTCTTTGCATTTCAAAACGATTCTTTTGAAAATTTCTGTTTGGAGGTTGATCCATTCAATTTTCAGGAATTATTATCAATAAATTGAGAAAATTAATTGTTACGCTCCTAATTACCCCACCTACTACTTGAGAGACTGTTTGAGTAAAGAAGTAAGTGAAGATGTTTTACTAGGATATTCTCCGCCCTTCAGGTAATTCCCCATCTGCGGGGTTGCATTTTCATTACTAGACTATATTTTAAATAACACGTTGTTGAATGCAATTAAATGATTTGGTGACCTAAGCTGGTTACCCAAATAAAGTACTGTATGTGTTTGCAATACTGGACTCTCTATAATACCTGATATATCTGCTTTTTAATGTCTCTGTCTGTGTGTTAGGCCTGAACAGATCTCTGACCCCAGTCTGTATAGTGTCAGTCTACCCAGTCCTGACCAAGTCAACATGCTGGACAAGACCCAGGCCCAGCTGACCCAACGTATCCTGGAGAAGCTGGGTGATGGACTAGAAATATTCGTGTCTGGCTCCTGTATTTATGGGTTGCGGAGGGGAGACAGCAGGGTCTACTGGAGCCCCTGCAAATTTGAGAAGATAAATACCCCTCGAGAAGTCAGCAAACAAATTCCAGAACCGCTGTATAGCCTCAAAGAGTTTATTGCAGGTGAGAAGCACAGACCCTTGCAATGACTGGAGCTGCAAGTGGTTCCTCCAACCCACCAGCTTTCCAATAGTTAACGTTTAACACACTACAGGCTGCAGAGCTCTGTACAAGAGGCTTCGGACTGACTGATGGACAGCCCTGTCTTTCCGAAATCACTGCCATCCCACAGGTGACTGGAAGTCGCTGTTCGTGGACAGCTGAGATCAACATTGCCTTGGGCCCAACCTACCCTGCTCAGAACTCCCTGTTAGTCAGTGATTCTGATTGGAACCAGTGAATCTGAATAGTAGAGCTCACCAAATTTACAGGCTGAGCTACTTTGCTTTGATTTTGTGGTATGTTTTGTTTAGTGGTATATTAGTACTAAATTCTACTAAACACCGGAGTATTTACAACATAAAGTTGCTTGACCAAAACAGGTTAAAACTAAAACTGAAAGAAGGAATAATCAAAACAGAAATAATTGTAGGATGGAACATTCATATTCCAGACTATATTGCCCCATTTATTTACCGCTTCGCATCTCTGCATTTATTAACCTTTCATTAATCTGATCTCCTTTTTCTTTTTGTCAGGCCTGATGGAGTTCATGAAGAATGAAAGTCCGTCGCCTTCATTCTCTCTCTTCTTCTGCCTGGGGGAGAAGTGGCCTGACCCTGAGAAACCTTGGGAGAAGAAGCTAATCATGGTGGAGGTGAGTGAGAGATGGATGCCTTAGGCACATTCTGTCACCACTGTTATTGTAATGTCTGCCTCCCCTTGTATGTCTACAGTGATTAGTACATTCTCTTTAGAGGTTTTAAGCAATGCTCATCAGAATAAAGCACATAATGCAGTTCAACATGGTGAGGACTCATTTTTTCAGTTGTCCTTTGTTGGTTTAGGTGGTCATTACCTCTCTGGAGACATTGAAGATGATTGCAGTGGATGGTGGTGCCTCTTCTCTGCGGTCTGTGGAACTGCAGCTTTCTGACACGCCCAGTTTTTTGGACACATTGGAGGAGATCATGGAAATGTGCTAGGGATCAGGTGTGGATGTACTCCAAGGTTTACAGGTTCATGAATGGGTGAAAAGCAAACTTGTTTACTTCAATATATCACCTGAAAATTAGGGTGAAAATCTTATGGACTAATATGATCTTTATTAATGTATTTGTTTTGCGAGGATGGTCGTTATAACTGAATTCATAGACTGTATGATGTTAACTGCCATTGCTAAGTAAGTGAGTAGATATTGTTTCTTCACACACTTGCCACACCATAAATTAAAAAAAAACACAAAATAATATTGGCCCAGTTGCCATACCACAGAATTGTGATGACATTTTTTAGTGTTGTTGTATAAGAAATGTACAAATTTAGACAAACTATTTAAGGATGAACAGATTTTAAAAAAATGAAATAGTACTTAGTGTCGTGTCCAGGAGCTATCTTCTCGCAACTAGCAGATATACTGATCAGTCTCTATAGTGTTTATAAAATATGTTATGGATATTCCAGATACCCGATCATCTTATGTCGTAATCAGGAATCAGGCAAAATTTATGCAAGCATGCATTTTTCGTCTCAAGCTGTGCCGACTGCTAGAGTGTTTAACTGGTTATCTCTGCTGTCTGTCAAGAAAGTTGAGCCTGCTGCCATGATTGGATCTGAACAAGCTGCTCCGTCATTAACGAACATATACCCAATTTGCATGTTAGATGGCTAGTAATATTTGGTACGTTAATTGGGCCCGCGCTAGCCAGTCTTTTAAACGTGCACTGTTTTGTAACGGGATCACGCTTTCACTAGCTTCAACACTAGATGCAGACACATTCCCGGGTTGGCTGTAAGGTGGCAATGGTCTTGTGAATGAGACTACAAAAATAAATATAAATAAACCACTTCATTTGACACATTGGTCAATAGCTAGGCTAGTGAATTATAGCTACCTTCAACCAAATCTGGGTCTAAAATAAATAGTAATCTTACATTTTACATTCTACATTTTAGGCATTTAGCAGACGCTCTTATCCAGCGCAACATACAAAATTACTGTAGTTTAGGGGTTAAAGTGCAGTACAATTAAACGATTAGAACTATAATAAATACTTATAATAAATATAATAAATTCAGGGAAATATAGCCATACATTTTTTTTTCTTCTATAAATTGTTAGGCCTAAGTCTCTCCACATGCATAGCCAGCTTTTGGGATATTTTTTTAAACCTTTGTACAACTGTGATTGAGTGATGGCATGCACATTGGGTGCACTGTTAGAGTTCCGATTGCTGTCATGATTATGAGGAGATCGGTAAACTCTGATGATTCATTAATTTAAAAAAAGTGTACAAAATATAAGTGAATCAATATAGAATACTGACAAATAAGTGTAAAAAGATAAATGGACCAACCTTAATGGAACAAAGTATGAACACGTACAGTGCAGTGGAAATAATCGTTCTTTATTTACCATTCATTGCAGATCAGCAGAACACAGAATAAAACTTTTTTCTTTTTTCTCTTTCTTTATCAATGTCTACTTATTTTGCCTGATGAAAATGTAGCATTTCTTAAAGCTAATTAATATCAAAATTAATTTAGAGCCTGTAGGGTAGTACACTATAACTTCCTCTGCCCCTTTTTTAAAAACTTATTTTTATATTCCTCACTTAACTTTTTATTCTTCTTTTAAATCTGTCAAATATTCTGATTTCAAAACTATCACAATGTCTCTCTGTCACTTTCACTTTCTCCCTCTCCCTCAGACTCGCTTTCCTCTGCGTTAATGCTGTCCTTCAGTTCAGATAGTGGTGCCAGCTTTCCTTCTGGAGTCACTCCCATCGGTTCGATTATCTTGTCGCTGCAAGATGGAAAAACGGGCACAAAGGCAGTTAATGCACAAAAGGCGAAGTAAGGAAAATGTACATACTTTTGTTTGGCAGGCAGGCACATCCCCAGTGCCCCTCCTTAATTCCTTGTAATCAGTCTGTGCACAGCCTCTTCCACAAACAAGCTGACCTCATGACGATTGCTGTAATCCTTCATTAAGTCATATTTTTGGTAATGCTATCCAACCAAAGCAAAATATATATATACACACACACACACAGAGTGCCTTGCAATAGTTTGCGATGACCAATTATCTCATGTTACTGAATTTCTAATAACAACATACGTCTAATACATACAAATTTTGTTCTGTCTATTTTTAAAACACAGAAGTCAAAATGAATTATTGTAAGTTGGTTCTATGTTGGGAAATATTTGTAAGGCTATATAAATTATATAATATAAAACAGACGAATGAAATTGCCCTAACTAGAAGTTACCTTAGAAGTCTATGGCCTCTACCTGTGAACCATTTCAGTTAATGTCACATTTTTTCTGGATAAAACTCCACCACCTACGCACTGCCGAGACCAGGCTGTCGCTCAAAACTCTACTCAAACAAGAAGGTTAAAAAGTCACAGAGAGGCCATCAATCACTTGGAAGGAGCTACAGAGTTCAGTGGCTGGGAGTGGATTAATGGTGTACCATTCAACCATATCCAGAGCTCTGTATAACACTGGCCTGAATGGAAGGATGGAAAGAAAGCTGTTGCTCAAAACGTACTATCTGAAAGCACATCTGGAGTTTGCCAGAAAGCATGACAGCGACGCTTTGAGATGCAATGTACCTTACAGTAGGACATTGAACTCAAGCACATGATCAAAGCAACTTTCTGGAGTGGCTTAAATTGTTATACAATTATTTCCCAACATAAAACCGATGCCAGCTTTCAGTGTTTTAAAGTAAATGATCAAACAGAACGACATTTCAATAAACCATTTGTCATTAATATAAGAGAATTGGTCAGGGGTCTAAATACTTTTGCAAGGCACTGTATAAATATCATGGATTGTACACTCACTGTGACAGCCTGTTGAACATGCTGATAAGTCTCTCAGCCTCCGCCTCCTTCTCCTCCTCTGTCATTCCCTCCATTGGGTCGGGCTGATCTTCCTCCACACGTCCTGTCACAGGGTTAATCCGTCCCTTGGCTTGCTTGTATTCCTCCGTGTCTGAGTCAGAGTCACTGGAGTACTGCCCCCCAGCCTTGGCTGCTGTTTTTCCACTCAGAAGTCCTCGGGCAGCCAGCAATCCTGCTGCGTTGCCGTACCCAGTGTACTTCACAAACCTGCTCACTGAGCAGGAGACACATAAATAGGCATAATGTAAAATACACATGCTTGAAGTAACATTTTTTTTTTTTTTTACAAAAGGCAAAGATAACAGAAGTGACTCTGTTCTGTTGAAGATGGTGGTCAATGTGATGTTTGCGAAGACTCAAGCAGACTAGTACCGTTCTCCTTGCAGAGCACGAATAGCAGGTCAGCAGCGCAATGTTTGATGTCCGTGTCCACGTGGGTCATCAGCCTAACCAGCTTACTCTTAACCGTGGCCCCTTGCTCAGGTCTATTGACCACATCTCTCAAGGGGGGAAGAATCTGAGTTTAAAAATAAAAAAAATTAATATAGATATATATATATATATAT
>JAOVYW010000074.1:9313184-9333797 GCA_025775045.1 Hiodon tergisus | reverse complement strand
GAGAGAGAGAGATAGAGAGACAGAGAGAGAGAGAGAGAGAGAGAGAGAGAGAGAGAGAGAGAGAGAGAGAAATGAGTGTACTGGCAGAACCAGGAGGAAATTAGAAAGATGCTGGGGAACATTTACTACTGTAAAATAAAACATTCCTCCACAGTTTCTTCTGCTGTATGTACATGTGAAATTTGCTCATCCTCAAGGAGGGTAAATGGAAATAAACTGGCCTCTACATAGGAACTACACAAAAATGCCTCTGTAATAATTTTATAGCATTATGTAGAATTTGAAACACGTTGAGCATGTGGCTGTCACAAGTTGTACAACTTTAATGCATGCAGTTACAGAGACTTCCAACAATATGAAATATGAAGACATTTTGTTGTGTCAGGATGAGCAGACAGAAAGGCCAGCATATGATATACATGGCATTCATAAATGCAATGATCTGCAGTCAGGTTTCTACCCTCAATTTGTATTATGTCTCTTTAAATAATGGGGTCGAATACATATTTCAAGTATTTTCAAATACTTTTCATGGATGTGTTTAAAATATTGAATTTTCAAAAACAGATAATTTGAGGCAGAGAATGCATTTTAAATCCATTCAGATATTTATTTGAAAGTCATGCAAATAGTTTGTATTGAAGTAATGTATTGGAAATACAGGGACAAAGTGTATCACCTGTCTGAGACTTATGTCAGGGTCCTCAGCTCCATCAGAGTCAAAGTCGGAGTCTGAGTTAGGGACATACTCTCTCACCTTGTTGCGCCTGAACTGAGGAAGGCATTAGGGAGAAATGGGGAAATGGGCACACAGACTGAAATGGAAAAAACCTTAGATCACACTGAGCCTTACAGATCTTTCTGTTGCTGTCCAGCACTTTAAGCCAAAAGTACATAAATTATGATACACACAATATGCACAGCTTAAGGATTACAATCAAACTAACACTATATGGTAGTGTCAATTCTGTTAAAAATGGACTCCCCTTTACAATAATGCAGATGATGTAATCATTTAGACTGCCAAATTCTACGTTTTGATGACACATTAAAAAGCTGGAAGTAAAGTTAAGTGGAGTAGAATGTTGTCAAAGGGAGACTGCTACTATTGTTTTGTTTTTTTCCAGATAACTATCTAGCGCATTAGGCTGGTACGTCGAATTAAATATGTACTCCACTAAAATCACAACTCGGTTTTCCATAATTAGGACCTACCTAGCCAATTACGTGATGTCGTAAAGCAATTTTTAAACCTAAATTATTTATCTCCCAATATCGTTCGCATTAAGTGTTTGCTTTTGTGAATTACATACGACTATCTATAGCAACTGCGTTATAAGCGTGCAGTAGTCCACGCGCAACAAAGTAACTGCGGTTTACAGGCTAAAAAACAGAAGTTAGCCAGTCAGCGTCATGAATCCTGCAAACATGATTCAACAGGGGCGACAGTTGGTTTTAATCTGTCAATTTGTCTGCCGGTACATTTTGATTAAAATACGGCTTAGAAACAAGAAAATTCAGAGGTTACGCCTGCATTTTCTCAGCCTACTAGCAGCAACCCTGACTTTATCTCATGCTCGTTCATCACCTGAAATCTGGCAGCGTCACACATCAAAGGCGAGGTGGGAGATCTAAGTAACGCAGCCCTTTACTCAAAGTCAATGGTTGCCTGACTTCAGGATTACACGATCCACCTTTGAAAATTTTGTACGAAAATAGCTCTGTTTATGCAGACTGTCAGTTAAATCGAATCAACCAACTTATTTTTGGTGCGTGTAACATTCTAGCAATTCTTTTAATGGAAAAAGGGCTAATGATGTTTCAAAGTAGTGTACAACCAAGTTGTCAACTGGAGACTGTTACTATAGTTCTTTTTCCATATAATTATCTAGCGCATTAAGCTGGTACTTCGAATTCCGTTCAATGCCACATGCCAGTATCACAAAATATGTTACATTGACATTGTTACCTCTTCCAGTTCCTGTTGCTGTTTAAGTCCATACGTTCATAACCAGAAAGATGAAAGTAGAGTAAACAAACGCAAAATTATGTAAGTCAACATGGAAAATATATGTTCAATCACAGGCAGAACATAATACAATTAGGTAAATTAGAGAGAGAGAGAGTGAGTAAGAATGGATAAGCAAGGTTTATTCTAATTATTTAATTACTTCAAGCTTTAACCTCCTGGCAGACTGAGAACAGCGGATCAGTGGCAACTGATACAGCAGAATTACTAATCATAGAGAGATAAAGTAGACAGGGAACGTGGACAAGGATTTATATACTATAGGCTTTATATACTGTATCTCATTCTATGTGATGGAAGGCAATATGCCGAGGTGCTGAGAGGGTACTCCACAATTCTCTGTCCTTTACTTTTTACCTTCCTTCTTTCCCGTTCTTCTGCGTTGAAGAAAAAGCACTCTGCATACTGTACAAAAAAAATGAAGAAATAACAGATAAACACTCTATGTAATACAGTACAACAGCCCTGCCATCACATCACATTGATCACATCTATACTGACTGAGGCAGAATGAAAGTCCAGTACCTCGTTGTTGTACTCGTGCAGCTGTGACTGAACACTGTCCTGGTCTCCCTGTTTAATGCTTTGAATAATCTTCTCCACGTCCAGGTCCATGCATAAACTGAACATGACGACAAAAACTATTTAAAAAATGTTTTACTCCTTAATTCTGGTTATGGTTCATTATATTACCCACTACCATTGCGTCCTTGTGCTAAGCTCCTGTGAATGCACAGCTGAAATATTAAGGTTTGTATCACCAGCAAATTCTGTAAATTGAACATTATTCATTTAAGCATTTCTACGATGCAAACAGAAAGCAATTCCTGCGAATATTTAAATTCAGATCCTAATTTCAGATTTTTCTATTCTTCCGCCCTTATGTATTTGCCACATTAATTTCTCTCTCATTTCATCCTTACCTCTGTTTCTTCTTCTTCTGAGTGAATTTACCGTTCTTATAACCTTTTCAGTGATACTCTTTCTGTTTTACTTACAGGTGTTGTCAACAGATCATCTACACTTTTGTAAATGTCTTACTTAGTCCCTGTCTCTCTGCCTTTGCCTAATCCTGCTGTGCGTTTCATTGCGGCTGAGTTGTTATAATCTAATCCTCTCATTTCCTTTCCCCTTAGATCCTTTTTGTTTCTCCTGACCCTCTGTAAACCCTCTCTTCTCTTCTCTTCTTCTCAGCTTTCTGCCCCTGTCCCACATTCGTTTTCAAATCACTACCAGCTGTCCATAACTAATTATAAGTTTACAAACAAATAATAAAATAATATTATTATTATGTACTTGAAGAAAATATAATATTGTGCATGTACTTAATAATATGTTGATTTGAAAAAAACAAATTATATGTGAGCATGTAGTTTATTAAAAGGAACCAAATGATGCAACGCTTAGACTTCCCATCACTTCTTTTTAAACTGTCCTCAAGGCCAAGGGTATAGTAAAAACACCCCCCATGTAAAGAGCATGGTAATACAAGAGAGCAGCATGTTTGCTTCAGGTCAGTTAGGGTTATTAATTGTTAACTTGTTAATCATGAAGTGATAACATTACATTTTGCGTGAATTTATTTTTAAATAATGCCACGCATATAGTTACTCTGTTCATAACCTTTAAAGATGAGATGTTAAGACTAAAAAGACAAAAAAAGATAACACCATTATTACAGATCAACTAAGAGATTGCTTCATATATTTGTTGCAAAGTTCTTATATTCAAGACAATTTACATTATACATTAAATCAAACAAAAGTTATGGTAATTAAATGAAAATTTCAAAGGTTGTTCACATTGGATGCAAACTTCCACTACTGAAGACTATGGTTGTTATAAAATTTTAAAAAATGGAAAAGCACTTTTCAATCGAGGCTGCACGACTGTTCAAGGTCTAGGAAGCTCCTGGAAGCAGCAGTAAAGTCAGAAACTGTATAAAGTTGGTCTAGTAGTGGAACAGGAAGAAAAGGGACACTCAAAGTAATGCCATACTAAATATGCCTCAAGGCCTGCTGAAGATTATAGTTGGCTAATCCAGATCAGATTTAGCATTGTATACTGGGCCTTGGATCAGTATCAGATCGGTCATGTTAGTAACCTGTATAATGGAGCCATTTGCCAAGATTTGCCAAGATTTGCCAAAATAATTTTTTTTATTTAAATTCTTTATATGTTTTTCCATTTTAAAGTTATTTTTAAAAATAAAACACATCAGAACACTGGCAGACTGGCAATGACTGACTGTGGCCTCTCTATTCTTGCCAGGAATTTTGACCACAGGAATTTTGCTTGACAAATCACGCTTTTATAGTTTTTTTTTGTATTTGTGTGTTCTGTTTTGTGTCTGTTTCTTCAGAAATTAGTTTTAAAATACACGTATCCTGGGAGAGTGGCCCGAGAGAATGGAGCAAGAGAACTCCCACCATCTCTTGGACTTCAGATGCTATCACAGGCGATCTCCCAGACAGCCTCCTAAGGGAAATGGACGGAGTAATATCCGGGAAGAGGCCACAGTCTCGTCATTGCCAGTCTGCCAGTGTTCTGATGTGTTTTATTTTTTTTTAAATAACTTTAAAATGGAAAAACATTTAAAGAAAAGAAAATATATTTTTACATTTTGGCAAATCTTAGAAAATCTGCTTTGATTTCATCATTATACAGGTTACTAACAGAATAAAATATCCTTGCGTGACACTGACACATTTTGTATACATGTGCGTGCATCTGTGTCGGCCTCCCCACCACCTGTATGCCCCACTGTCTGTCAGTACAGGGTCTAAAGCGTGCGAGAATACGTATGTAGGTGAACAACACTGTTTCCTAACAGGATACTTACACTTGTACCCACTGGGCTACCCGACAAAAGTCTAAAACAAAACCCTCTATAAAGCTGGCATTAAGTGACAATGAATAACAGGATGCATGCCTCGGAACCGATTGGGAAAAGCTTACTCACAAATACACACAGGACAGAGAATGCACACAGGTAATGACAACAGAACACTACCCCAGGGTATTTTTCCGCATTTGCCTTGAATTTTCCAGTATATTTTAAAGAAGTGTGCATCAATGAAAACTAAAGAAAAATTACTTCTACAAAGTCAGTATTATGCAATTATGAATTAAACCCTGCCTTAAAACTATTATTTTGTATAAATCCAGACCCATCTAAAGATATTTCTGTTAAAAATGTGTTAGAATGCTACATGATGAGTAATATACTGTGAAATGTATTAAGAAGGTGAAATTTATCAAGCAGACATAGCACTATATTCTTGACTTCAGTTGACCTAGTTACTGTGTTCGACACATCAGCATCTTAAAATTACTTCAAATGACTTTGGTTGTGAATATCTGAGGTAAGCCCAGAATTAGAGCATTTACAAAGCTTTATTACAGAGCTGCCATTGTTGGGCTTATAATGGTCACAACAATACACACATAATAAATTACCACTGAATGAGTAAAACAACAAATACCAGTTACGAAAAATGGCCCCGTGGATGCCTCATTCATTTCATTCTTTGAAAACATTAATTAATTATTGAGATATTTCTAATGGTAATAGCTCAATTGGAAGGATGGAAACTGTTAGACACGAATAATAATTTGGTGTGTTTTATTTTGTTTCCTTGAGTTGTTTTGACAATCATTTGTATTCAAAATAAATAAATTACACAATAAATTCTGGATTGTTTTGGTTTCAAAACAACCGGCTAAATTGATATTAGATAATCATGTTGGTGGCTTCATCATTGTCTTCAGTTTGTGTACTAAAAACGGCATCTGAAATATATATATACACACACACATATATATGTATGTATGTATTGGCAAAGAGAGAGAGCTCTTGTGTATCTGTATGTGTGATGACTCAGTGTGTTTTAGTGACTGAAAAACAACTCCAGATGTTTCTTTCAGGAAAGGTGCACAATGGGCTTAAGAAGGAAACTGAGAGCGCTAGAGAGATGGGGGGGGGGGGGGTCGGGGGGGTTGCTGAAGGGCATCGTGAGAAAGTACACAGTAAAACATTTGTGTCCATTCTCTTCCATATGACAAGATTTCTAGAGAGGTCTGTTCTTAAATTATAAGGAATATTTTCCTGGATGCACCAGACAATGATGAAACGGGTGAATGATCCAGGGTGTATAGTTATCTTTCTCACCTGTTCAAGGGGGAAGTAAACATTCTTCCAGATTGTAGGACTTTTTGTGTGGAATTCTTAAAGGATAACTAAAGCACTCTCACCAGCATATGTGCAATGTACTGTGCTAAAAGTAAAAGCAGAGAGCCATGTCGCAGATCACACAGTGCTGACATACAAAGAGGTGGGCAGTTGAAGGACACTCAGACAGAAATGGAGACTCAAACCAACTGAGTAAATGACAGGAAAAATAGTAAGATAATGAAAGCAAGGGGGAAAGATGGTGCTATTTTAAGCTCTGGTTTCCTGCAGGTGATGGAAATGAAACAGTCTTCTCTGAAACAATCACTCCAGGAAAGACGAAGAGAGGGAGGAGGAGGGATGGAGGGGGACGCGTAGGAGGTAAATAGTTACGTCACTGGATAAACAGAAATTAGACAATGTAGCTGAAATCCAGTCTAACTGCATTCTTTGTAATAATAGTGTTAGCTGACAAAGTAAGTAAAGTATGAAATTGGCTTGTTGTTGGGAAAGCAACAGAATCAAGTAAAGATACATCAGGACTGCCAGTACTTATTACTTATTTGTCAAATTGCGTGTCTGTGTGTTTGTTTGTGTGTGTGTGATGGTAGTGGTGGTGGTGGTGGTGTTGGGGGTGGGGGTTAGAAGGAAAGGTGCAGTAGAATGCCTCTTAGACACACCGCCCTCTCTCCCTCCATCTTATAAAGGGGCTGCAAGGCAAAGTTTGAGGCTAAAATCTCAAGACAAGCTACAGACAAACAGAGGGCTAAAATTGATTAATGGATTGAATCTGTTAAAATACATCAAGATACACCATCATTTCTTTAGAGGTGAGTTGGCTGTTCAACATTCAACTTTTAGTATTCATTTTATTGTTATTCCAAGATTTGTGTTGAAAATTGTAATAATAATTATAATAATAATAATAATGACAAAGTTATTAGCGATGGAGATCCATCGATTATTACAACTAATACTTACAAGCATGCCTAATTCTCTGCCATCCCACCAATGTCCAACAGGTTCCCTCAGCATGTATTCATCCAGCAGGACAGTATTCTATCTGTTCAACCTGGTGCTGCAACTCCTAACACTTCCTGGAAGAACGGCCACAGTTCTCAGATCTGTCCCACACAGGTGAGCTGTACCTTATCACATACACACAGGCGCACACAAACACAATCTCAGCACATCAAGCACATGAACATAGATACACTTCTGGCTCTATTCAGTATACACGTGTGTGCCACAACTGTCTCTTTTGTGTGAAACTATTATTATCAAAGTTTAATTATAGTTACAATGCCTGTACTTGGGTGGTAAGATGCCTCAGCGGTTAGCCATTGTGCCTCACAATGCCAGGTTCTGAGTTTGATTCTGGTTACTGTCTTTGTGGAGTTTCCGTTGGTTTCTCAGATTTCCATCCTCAGTCCAGAGACTTGTGCGTTAGGTGGATTGGCGACTGCATGACAGACCCAATGTTTGCGTGTGTGGCAGCATCTGTCTATGTGTCTCCTTCCCTGTGATGGACTGGATGTTCCCTGCCTCACACCGTGACAATGAATTGGTCAATTGGTTCCAAAAACGAATGAATGCTAAACTTATAGCTACGGTCAATTATGACAAGGGATTATAAACATTTTAACAGTTATAACCATTTTATAACAAATTCTAACAGATTTTTTTGCCTCTGATAGGGCACCACAAACAATTCCCTACATTTTGGACGGTAGTACACTGAAGTTTCAAAAATCTGAAAACGTGCAAGAAGACATCCCAAGCTTGAATGTCTTCCAGCCAGCTGGCCTACAAGACAGGGATGGACAAACAGACAGGTAATGATTCAGCTATCAGATATCAGTTATAGTACTATAATATGTACAGATTTACAGTTTCAGTAGTTAAAAGAAAAAATATTGACAGTAATAGTTTTTCATATGCCAGTAACAGAATTTTCACAACCTTCACAACTTTCGAACAACAAATTTACCATGCAATGTCACCATAGACTTTTGCCAAAACATCCAGTGGAATTTTAATCTTGATTTTTAAAATTCAGCAGCCATGCACTTTTAACCACTTCAACTATTCTTGTGCATTATGAAGAGTTTTCTGATAATATAATTATATCGTGGTAATATATCCATTCTGTACAGATGCTCTTATTTACCCCTTGGTGCTTTGCATTTTATTGGATCTCATCATTGGTCTTTTGCTATTGGGATATGAGTGTGCCCAAGTACATAACAATAAACATTTTCACTTTGGCATTCGTTCCACACGCAACTTTAACGTCTATCTTATTCTTATTTCTCAGAACAGGCTTGAGGCCTCGTCCTCGACGGGCTGCCCAGCGAGGCTGCCAGCTTGGTACCTGCCAGCTGCACAACCTGGCCAACACGCTGTACCGGATAGGCCAGACCAGTGGCAAGGATGAGTCCAAAAAGGCCAATGACCCACAGGGCTATGGGAGATAGTCAGCAGAAGAGATGCATAATGGACTGTGGATTTAAACTGGAGAGAGAGAGAGAGAGAGAGAGAGAGAGAGAGAGAGTGAGAGAGAGAGAGAGAGAGAGATACCCTCTATTGAGAGAGGAACATATAGTCTGCGAGTCATGGTATAGCTACTTTTGTACATCAAGAAGAGTCTTAGGATCATTAATATAAATGTAATTTTAAATGAAATATAGTGAATTATGTAATTTATGTTATGTTATTATATGCATTAAATTATATATGTTGCAAAATGCAAGCCAAGGTATTTATTTTTGACTCACAGCAGACAAATATTTTATTTATTTATTTGTGAACACCATTGAAAAATACCATAAATACCCAGCATAAAGTTCCTTTATAAAAACAAATAAAAAGAACACACAGAAATCACCATAATCAAAACCATAGTATAACCCTATGCATGGAAAATGTTCTGAAAGTTAATAAGTTTCAGGATATCAAAAGCCGTATCTCATGATGGAGCGGACAACTGTCGAATCTCACTCTTTCTATTAGCTTTATGTGTTTAACCACACCCTCACCTGAGGAAATAAGGGTTGACATCACAAGGCGGAAAACCGCCTGCAGCGCCATCGCTGACTCTACTTTGTGGTGATCAAAGCTTAATGGTTGAAATATATTTAATTACCTAGGCGACACCAAACTGATTTTGTACACAGGCCATTTGTTAATAGACAATCAAAAAGATGAAAAACACAGGAAAGGTGGAAGGAACGGGGAGCGGTGGAGCGACAAAAGCGGAGAAGGATCAGGTAACGTTCGGTGAATGCATTAAAACAACACACAACAGATTTATAGAATTTCTTAACTACTTGAAAATATGTTAAGTCTGTAGAAACAGATATGCTGAGCACTCATAACTTTACCTTTTGTAATGGTCAAGGACGTGTGGCTCTTTATCTGCTCCGAAGTTAAACGCGGAACCTGAGAAAACAAGTCGTGCATGTCCGGATTTGTAAATATTTTTTAGTTAAATTAATTGCTATTAATTCATTTGAAACAGTCCTGATTTAAAAAAACTAAGGTATCGGGATGTGAACAGTTCTTCAGCTATTATACTTTTTTGTTTTTAAATTTGGACGGTTTGCAGAACAGGCTATGACGTGTTTCTTGATTATTATTATTTTTAAAATTTATATTTGACACAGTTAAATTATAATTGTATTTATTATTTATTGTAGTTTTAGTTATGTGCGCTGTGTTCTAGATGACGAAAGGCAGTTACATTATACAACCGAAGTAACATATACCTTGTCAATAGTTTTTGTGCAGGTCTTTCTTAATTACGCACTTACTTTGACAATCGATGCAATTCAGCCAATCAGTAATTATTATTGAACGTTAAACCAGATTCTTTTAAATAACTTAAGTATTTATTTATTGACAAATTTGCAATCATTTAAAAAAACATCTATCTAAAAAAAAAAAGACAATCTTTAGCCAGGCACTTCGATTTTTGAAAACGGCCTTTTCTGGGTAAGTACGCTTAGACTATAAACAGCGTAGACTATAGTTCACCTAATGGCAATGCCAGATAAAAACAATTACTTTAAGTCAGGACACAGAGGTTTAGCTATGCACAAACTGACATCACATTTCAATCCAAGAGAATCAAGGCAGCCGCACAGAGGCATAAGATAGATGAGTGACGGAAAAGATTATATTTGATAAAGAATAGATTTCTTCATCACATCGACCTTTTCAGTGCCGCGTCATTCCGGATTTTCAACAGGAAGTAACCAATTCTCTACCTGCGTCTTGGAAGAGGTGTGCCTCATCAACCCACGCTCTCTTTCTACCTTTATTACTTTATTACCTTTATTATATATATAGTTTAATGTCTCAATGTACTGAAATTAAAGCATAGAACAAATAAACAATTGGAGTGAAAAAGAAAATAATGGAATTAACAAAATTTAATCTAAATTTTTGACTCATCAAAGTAGCCACCTTTTGCAGATATAACAACCGAACACACTTGTGGCATTCTTTCTAGAATGGAAATCAAATATTGGTCGGAAAGTTCTTCCCAACACACAAATGTGTTGCACTTGTAGGTTTCACTCTTCTGTCCAGTTCATCCCAAACCAGCTCAATGGGGTTTAAGTCTGGAGACTGTGCTGGCCATTCCATGATTTGAAACATACAATTTTGTTCTTTTCTTCTAAGGTAGTTCTGACATAGCCTGGAGATATGTTTTGGGTCATTGTCTTGCTGTGAACCCCTGACCAAGTAGGCATATACCAGAGGGTATTGCACGGCGCTGCAAAATGCTGTGGTAGCAGTTTTGGTTCAGGCTGCCAGTCACTCTGTGCAAGTTGCTATTTGCTGGACTATGGATCCAGCAAAAGAGCCCCAGACTATCATGCTTCCTCCTCCATGTTTGACAGTTGTTGTCACACACCGAGGAACCATCCTTTTGCCTACTCGATGGCGTATAAAAACCCTGTGGGATGAACTGATTTTGAGTCAAATTTTAAATTTTGAGTCATCGATCCATAAGACCATCTTCCAGTCTTTAGTAGTCCACTGGTGGTGGTTCATGGTTCATCCAGGCAAGCCTTCTTTCTTATTTTGCCATCTTAGCAATAACTTTCTTACTGCCACTCGACCTGTCAAACCTGCAGCTCAAAGTCTTCTCTTCACAGCTGAAACTGTGACTTGCTTACTTCGACCAGTGTTAAGCTGTGCTTGAAGCCGCCTATCACGCAAGCTGTTGACTCTCAGAAACTTGTCTTCTGATTCTATTGTGGCTTTGGGTCTGCCAGACCTCTTCCTCTCAGAGTTTCCTCCAGTTTCCAAGTGCCTATTGATGGTGTAGGAAACTTTACTCACGGACACCTTGGCTTTCTTTGCAGTTTCTCTAAAGGAAAGACCTATACTTTTAAGGGTTATAATGGTCTGTCTGACCATTATGAGATCACATACTACTTCCTGCAGTACAATACTGTCAAAATAATGCTAAAGAGGGTGTAGTAACAGTCTGTTCCAGCACTGCTTTTATACAGACAGAGGGTTTGTAAGTAATTAACAAAAGTTGGGACACCTGTAGGATTTGTTAGTATCAACTTTGAAGGCTTAATTTACTTCCATTGCTGCAGAACAGCTGTAAGTTGTTAACGCATTACGTGTTCCCTGAAAAAGGCCTTTTTGTATAACTGATATGTACATTTTTTTTTTTTTTACCCTCTGGCAGTTTACCGCTTACCTTTGTACCATTTCAAGTTATTCACTGGACTTGAACTGCATAAATTTCAATATAAACTGGAAAACTGGTGTTCTAAAACTTTTGACCGGTAGAGTTTGTGTGTGTGTGTGTGTGTGTGTGTATATAAGTGCCTTAATCATAGATTTAAAAAAGATTGTGTAACAAATTGGAGAGAGGTTTGATTATTGAACATTATTATATATTAATAGAAGACGTATTACGCAGGAAGAGAAAAACGTATTAGGCCATTGGCTGTAGGTGCCTGTGAAAGAGCAGGGGTTAAAAGTGACGTCTCTAACTTTATCATTGGCTTTCCTGCCAACATCACCATTAAATAAATGCGAAAGGCATGATTATATGCATTCATACATGCATACATAATGTGTTTTATTTAGTTATAAATTACATAAATCATGTATATGGTAATAGATATTTAATTATTATAATGGTTTATCATTGTAACAGTGAACAGTAAGACTTTTTTGTTTTGGAACCACTTTTTGAGCCTTGCAAAGTACTTGGAGGCCCAAAGTATTTCACTGTAAAAAATTGTCAGGAGTCAGGAAGCCCTATTACTACATTTGAATTGAGATTTGTCATTCATATTTTATTTATTTAGCTGATGCTCACATCCTAGAATGATTTCTCGAAATGGCATTCGATCAGGAAGGCCACACAAGTACAGAAGCAAATTGAAGAGCATAAAAATCCCAGTAGAGGATTATATTTATAGAAAATTTTGTTTTTTTCCCAAATGAGTTTGGGGATTAATTTGTCGTTAACATGACGACGTTTCTCTAGTTTGATGAAGCTGGCAGACATAATTTCAGAAGGTTATGAAGCATTGGGTCAGAAACATAGTCTCCAGCATACATTATGGCTTGCTGCTTAATCAAGCCAATGGAGGGATTATGTGATGGTATAAAAGAATTCCAACACAGGTGGAATCCGTCTCTTATTTAAGCAAGACCTCTCCAGTCTACATACATTTACAGTTACATACATTAGCTACTATATGCACAATTGCTAGTGACACTGAGGTATCTGAATTGGATTCCTCTCCACTGGAAGACAGAGAAAGCTACACCTGACTGTAATAATTACACAACAATGTTGTGTTTCCTAATCTCAGATTATTGAACATCATTATGCTGGCATAAATGCAGTTAGCTAACTTTAGATTTACAGGAAATGTGTTGTAGCTGCCAGAGACATTCAGTATTTATTATTATTATTATTATTATTATTATTATTATTATTATTATTAGATTAGAGTGACATTCAAATAAAAGCACATTTGCCTCAAATAACTATTTGCTCAAAAACTGCTGATTGGCTGGTAGTTTTAGCATGCATCTGGGGCCAGGCATCTCAGGCACGGTTGTTGTCTACTCTCATGCCTCAATATTGGGATGAGTTTGCCGAACAGCTCAGTTGTTATCCGAATCCGATGCTTTTGTCCATTGGAGTGTGTTTATACTGGATTAATTTCATAACAACATAGACAGCAATGGCGTGGTAATGGCTGAGTTTAAGATTGAAGGGGTGGGGTTTCATGGTCAATGCTGGGAATATAGGTTTGTGTAAAGGGATTCTAAAATAACATCATGTGTTTAATTTCAGAGCTGGATACCAAAAATTATTAAGAAGCGAGTGTGCACAACCTTTATTGAAGATTGTTTAAGGTAAGGTCTTGGGCTGTTCTGCTTTTACCACCGTTCCAGGGTTAATGTACCGTATTGTCTTGTTAGCACATATGTAAATTGAATCTTGCCTTCTCCCATCCCCCTCAGCAATGAAAGTATGTGCCAGTGTGGAGGGATGCGGGACACACATGCGTCTGTGGCGACGGGAGACAATTTTGGCAGGGCTATTATGAGCCAATGGGAGAGTTCCCGACACTCCACCGAATACCCCACAGATGCCTTTGGCGAGCTTGAGTTTGCCGGTGCTGGACGGAGACATAGCCACGTGGGTGCCCCTAAAATAATGCTGTTCATTAACCTAGCCTTCTCTTTCCTCTTAACTATACCATTTCACAATTTTCAAACCAGTTTCTAAATGAAAACAAAACAAAGGCAATTTATCCATTTAGCACAGCTTTTTCCTCAAAAATGTATTACACAGGGAGCGTGTAATATAAGCATTTTGTGTGACCACAGATAATTTAATAAATACTTACTCTTGGTTTTCATCTCTTGGAGTTTTTAATTCTCAAGTCAAGTGTGAAACATTTAATGCCACAAAGTGACTATACTGATAGGGATAGTGTCTGCTTATATGTGCATCCCAATAATAATGTTACAAAAGGTCAAAGCTTGGAATTGTGCCCCGAGATCTACAGAATGACATCAAAAACCTTGGTGGTGTCTGGTCAGTTCAAATGCAACTTCCCATTTCTCCCCCAGTTCCTACGTCTGTCCTGTGACACCCCCCCACACATTGTCTACACTCTGCTGACTAAACACTGGGGCGTCCCCCCTCCCAACCTGGTTGTGTCCTTAGTGGGCGGGGATGGCAGGGCAAAGGTGAAAAAATGGGTTCGAGAGGTGCTAAGGCAGGGGCTGGTGAGGGCCGCACAAAGCACAGGTGACTTCTCTCTCTGTTTAAAGCTATGTAATTTTGGTCTTCTCAGTAACTCTTTGCTGTAGTGTGTCACCATGTGTGCTTGTACTGTTTGTACTGTATTTTCTCTTCCGATTTTTTTACTTGTTTTTCAGCATGTGAAGATATTCACATTGTAATTCAGAGGATTTTCATTCTCCATAAAATCCATTACAAATGGAGGCTGCAGATTTAGCTGTGATTTTGTACAAGCAAAGTATCTCCCAGGACCATGAAAGAACTTTAGATCTCCAGAGAATACTCTTTGGAGAATACTGTTGAATCCGATCACAATAGACATGTCCTCTAAATGTCTGCTGCAAGGAAAAGGGTTCTTGGATTTCTGGTTCCACCTTGTTACATAGCTCTCAGAGGTTTAACTACCCTCCCAATCTTCCTCTCGGTTTGTTTCAGGGGCATGGTTATTGACGGAAGGGTTGCGAGAGGGTGTGGGGAGCTGTATTGGGGAGGCAGTAAGGGATCACGGAACTGCCGCCCCCTCTCTCTCTCATACCAAGGTCACTGCCCTGGGCATAGCTCCCTGGGGACTGGTTCACAACCGGCAACAGCTAATCAACCGACAGGTAACTCAACCTCCACACTTCAAGATCACACAAATGGCATGCTCAGTATATTAAATTATGAAACGCAAAATGTGATTTTGAGACTCAAATTTAAAGTCCAATCTGCAGTAATATCTGAAACCTGAAAATCTCTCTTTCTCTTAGGGAAGTTTCCCTGCCAAGTACTACATTCAAAACACTTGTGACTCCCATTGTTTGGACAACAATTACAAAGCCTTCCTTCTGGTGGATGATGGCAGTGTGGGCCGAAGGGGGGGTGAGGCAGGCTTCAGGGCCAACCTGGAGAACTATATCTCGCACCAGAGAACCGGAATCTGGGGTGAGAGAGATAATGTTAGCAAGAAGTAGGGATGGAAAAGAATGTCTTATCTATGAAGTAAACAAATAGGTTACTTGGACTGTGAATATGTTATCTAGAAGAGATGACCCATAGAGTCCAACAGTCTGCCACTTGGTGTTTATAGTTTAGCTTTCCCACCTGTCTTATGATATAAACATGGGTATGGAATGAGTTATTCATAGGAACAATATAAAAATATAATTTGTTCCTAAAAGAGGAATTGTACAACTTTTTTGTATTATTTTACTTATGTAGATGTGGTCATTTGGTATGAATACAAATATATAAAAAGATCTGTTTTTGATATTTCACAACATAATATTTTTCTCTGATCCTGCTGCCAACTATTTTGTAAACTGCTTGGCTCTGCAGCTCACTATGTTCATTATTACTCCTATTCTTACTCTCACTCTTACTCTTAGGCTATTCAAATGTGCTTTACCATAAGATTACAAGTATTGCCGAAGTGATGCAAAGGATTCTAATACTAAATAAATAATAAGATTAAGAAGTAACAATAACAAATAAATAAAACATAAAATTTACACAGTAATAATACATAAAAAACTGAAAACATATCACACAAAGGTTGTTATTAAATTCAATTTGGTACCGCGCTTGCTTACTGACTGTCTGGTTAACTCGGGTTACAGAACGCAGCCACATACTAGGAAGCCAATGGTGCTGTGTGTCCTTCACCCAATAAAACCCTTTTCTCGTTCGGGAATTTCTTTGGGAATTGGTGCAGAGGGATATTTCAGTCATTTAAAAATGTTTTTCTTTTCATTTTGAATATTTTTAACAGCAAAAGAGAAAGTATATTTCTGTCTCCATCTCTCCTTTTCACAAGCCAACCAATTTTTCTTGTGTCTGCCTTTCTTCGTGGCCAGGCTGTTGGCACTGAGCCGTCTCCGTTTTTTTAATAGTGGTGAATAATTTCTCTCTCATCCAGGAAGTGGAAGTATTGAGATTCCAGTTCTTTGCATGCTGATAGCAGGCGGTGCTGCTATACTAGAGGTAACTTCAGGAGAATGCTGATGGCTCCAATAATATGGCGTGATATTTTTTATCCTATCCAATTCCAAACTACCTTTTCTCAGCGAATGGACCTCTCTCTCCGGAACTCCACTCCCTGGCTGGTCCTGGCCGAGTCAGGAGGTGCTGCTGATTTTATCTGTGAAGTTCTCTGGGAGCTCTCCTCCACTCCCCTGGATTTGTCTGAAGAAGATGAGGAAGTTTCCGAGCCCGAATTAAGAGACAGGGTCGGGGATAGGGTGAAGAAGCACTTTCCCTCGGAGGCTGTGCAGCAGGTGGAAAAACTGACTGAAACGGTGAGGGAGGACACAGATATGAAGGGGATGGTATATTTTCTGTGCTTTGTAAAAAAAAAAACACTTTATTTTTTTAACACTTATATTACCGATGTTATTCATCCAGTTGGGAATGTGGTCGGGTTGACCCATAAAGTTTGTCTTTACTCTGTAATTTCAACACTCCTTACCCCCCCCCCCCATCCCCAAGGCTCTTAGTATCTATCAGAATCGGGCCCTGATTACAGTCTACCAAGGGGAGCAGGACGGACCTGACGATTTTGATACAGTGCTGCTTAAAGCACTTGTTAGAGGTAACCATTCTCTCATTCTCCGTCCATTTTGAGTAATTATTCAATGAATTGGCCAGATTGTCAGTGACGTTATTGCAGACAACCAGCGTGACTGTGTCCTTGGTTTGTGGTTTGAAAATAATAATTTGAAATATTTGAATTTTTTAAAATCTGCGTCAAAGTGGAGAAAAGCACTTTTTCAGTGTGAAAGTACTATCAGGCTGCACAGTTGTTTTCTCGCTCCTGTTTCACAGCTAGCAAACAGCGTGGATCTAGTCAGGCCAGCCCTCATGCAGAGGAACTGAAGCTGGCTGTGACCTGGAACAGGGTGGACATTGCAAAGAGTGAGCTCTTCAATGGGGGTATTCAATGGAAGGTTAGCCTCATACTCCATACTATAGAACTGTACTGTAGATAAATGCAGTCCTTCTACAGGGCAATAATCTGTACTAGATGTATTGCATTGGGAGAATGCAATCTGTGATGTATATAACCTAAACAGGACTTTTGAGTAAAAAATTTAGTTGAGTAAAATTCAGTTTTTATAAAGCGGCTTTGGCTGCGTTCATTCCATGAAAAAGGATTTTTCTTAAAACTGGTATTGGAATTCAGCTTTCGAATATATATAAATATAATATAAATATAATTTAAAAATTAATAACATTGGAAAATAAAACATGTATATGCATATGCATGCATATTGTATGTTTATTCAATCACAATGATAGCTTTTATACATTGTGGTTGGTGGGAGAATGCGGTCAAACACAATTGTTTCCCTGTCTGATTTTTTTGGTTGTTTTGCATGAATGTTGTCAGATCGTCCTAACAAAAACATAATGATAGATAAAAGGGACCCAAGTAAACCAACACACTCACAAAAAAACTAAAAACAGGCCAAATAACACAAAATGTTGATGGAAAAAATGCATTTATTCAAGAAAGATAGCAACATTCAACGATCCCATGTGGAAAAAGCAATCACCCTCTTACACTCAATAACTGGTTAGGCTGCCTTTAGCAACCAAATGCGTTGTGTAGTTATTGATTAATGGTGCAGTGAAATAATTTTGTCCTACTCCTCCATGCAGAACTGCTTTAGCTCAGTGTGGATTTTCAAGCATGAACTGCTCGTTTCAGGTCCTGCCAAAACATCTGAAATGACTTTGATGTAGACTTTCTTGTGTGTTTCGGATCACTGATTTGCTGCATGACCCAGCTGCACCTTAGCTTTAGCTCATGGTTAGATTGACATTCTTCTGTGTAATACTCTGATACAGAGCTAAATTCATGGTTCCTTCAATGATGACAAGGCATCCAGGTCCTGATACAGCAAAGCATCCCCAAACCATGACACTGCCACAACCATGCTTGACCGTTGAGGGTATGAGGTTCTTGCTGTGGAATGAAGTGCTGGTATTCCACTAGATATAACTGGACCCATGTTGGCCAAAAAGCTCCACTTTTGACTCATCTGCCCATAAACCATTTATCCAGAATCATACAGACACTTTGTGGAAAACTTGGAGAAAATTAATGTTCTTATTAGTTAGAAGTGTTTTTTGCCATTGCTATTCTGCCATGAATCAAATCTTCGCTCAGTGTCTTTCTGTAGGTGGAATCAGCAACATTGAACTTTGCAGAGGCGAGACAAGTCTGCAGATCCCTGGTTGTAGTCCAGTGGTTCTTTGTGACTTCCCTGACAATTTTACACATGCCCTTAGAGAGATTTTTGTAGGACGGTGACTCCTGTCCATTCTCCATTTGGACAGTATGGCTCAGAATGTGGTCTGGTGCCACACAGTACCTTAGAAAAGACTATGTAACCCTTTCCAGTCTGATATGTGGTAAAAACTTTTTTCGGAGGTCTTCAGGACTTTGTTTTTAAATCACGGCATGACGTCCCCTCTGTGCTGACAACATCACTCGGACGATTAGGTTCAAAGATAGTCAGATTTATATTGAACAGGGCTGGCCAAAATGAGGCCTGATTGTTAACCAAACTACTCAAACTTTTGACCCTAATTATGCATTTAATTGTGTTAAGTTAAATTGAGGGCACAATAACTTTTAGCATGTTTAATTTCCAAACAAATGAAAAAAGTTTTCAGTTTTTTATTCTATCTGACTCCTTCAATGCAGTACTACAGCCCATGAAAATTTCAATGTGATAAAAGTGAAAAACTGCAGAAAATTAGACAGGGGGCAAATACTTTTTCATGGATTTTACAGTATCACAAATACAGTTTGACTCTATTTACTACAGAAAAAATTCCGACAACTTTGGGGTCACTCATCCACCCATTGTTAATTTTTATGTAAACTCAGCCATTGAATAGGTCTAAATGTATTCTACTCCCATGTATAACGCTCCCATGATAAGTATGAAGACCTGGAGGACTGCATGACGGATGCCTTGATATATGACAAGCCCCAGTTCGTCCGGCTCTTTGTGGAGAATGGCCTGAACATCCTGGATTACCTCACAGTTGGCCGCCTGGAGGCACTGTACCGCTCTGTGTCAGAGAACTCTGTTGCCCATGCACTATTGCTGCGTCGCCTCAGTGAACGGCAGGGTGCCAGCGGGTCGGCGGCCTGTCTCTCAGAACCGCCTGACCCTGTCGCTGAGGATGCTGAGAACTCCCAGCCTGGACCCCGTTCCATCAAGGAGCTCAGTTTGTATGAGGTGGGACACGGTATTGACTGATGCACAGGAATGTCTTGTCAGTGGAGTGTATTCCAGTGATGTACAGCCATTCGTTGATTTAAGTTAGTTAGGAGGTGGCTACATATTAAATGCATGCAAAGTAAGTTGATTACCCAGAGAGCAAGTGACCTACGGGAGAAATTTTTCAATTTTAAGATATATTTGTAATAGGTGCTACTGTTTTCATGAAATTCCAGGTGTCACGGGTATTACGGGATATCTTTGAGGATGTATGTCAGCCATTTTACACCACTCCACTGGGACTTGAGAGGGTTACTAGCACAAGAACGGCCTACAAGGTATTAATTGCACTATTCTGTCGGTACCTTTGACCTCCTCTTCAAGCTAAGACACTATATTGATTTATATACTTTTCACTTTATTCAGTAGGTCTACTGTAAGTTTATGATTGATCCCACTCTGTATGTACTCTTGCTCCTTCAGAAAGTGAACAAGTTGTTACAGGAGAAGAGTTCTTACCGTGAGCAGCGCTGCCTCCATCCCTGGGCCTCTCTCTTCATCTGGGCTGTGCTGCAGAACCGAGGTGAAATGGCTGCCTTCTTCTGGGAGATGGTAATTACATTTTGTGCTATGTTATGGCTTGGAGTTGCATAAAAGAGATGAAAAGTTCTTCTGGAGTCCCACGCAACAAGATTAAAATAGTGAATTGTTGAGTTAAAATCACTGGTGTCGTGATCGACGGTCATCGTTTTCCTTTCTAAGCAGAAGACACGAAATTCCACCTGTTTGCCCTATAATGGGATATTTGTAAAAATAGAAGCATGTTTAAGTATCCTGGCACTCTGACCTTCTTCTCCTCAGTCTGAAGAGTCAGTGCTCAGTGCTCTGA
>JAOVYW010000074.1:9277665-9297706 GCA_025775045.1 Hiodon tergisus | reverse complement strand
AGAGAGAAGCAGCTCAGATGCAAGACAAATAAATCGGCACATTAGGGATTACATCTCAGGTATAGAAATACACACCAATGGCTGGTAAAAAAACAAAACATAAGGAGCAATACCACAAAGATGAAGACACTCACTGGCTTTTTTAGAACGGAGGGCTTAGCTTCTGGGGTTAAACTAGGGATCCAAAAACTGGGCAGTGTGGCACTAGAGCTGGGTCCAGCCGAAGCAGTACCGTCACTGGAGGCGTTAGAGGAACCACTGTGGCCATCAGAGCCCTTGGACTGGGCTAACAAAGGGGATAGGAGACACAGGAGGGTTGACCAAAAGCTTGGATTTTGAACAAATATGGGCGGGTATATTATAGAACACAGAATCTAATAAAATTAGATTTTTTTTTTTTCCAAACCTAAGTTTAACTAGAAATAGGTGGGGGATGCTAAACTGAAGGAGAATGATTTTACACTGAATTTGTACCATCAATACAAAGCTTCCCATTAGCAACATTTTCTTCCCTCCACAGTACTTGATTTTTATTTATTTCCTCCTTCAACATCATCCTTTGATCAGCCATACATGCAAATTATCTGTGTAGCTACTAGTCCACACAGTGAATTGTACAACATTTCAGAACAATGACCCATCTGGCTTGTTTTGGGATTAAATTTATTACATTTATATATCCAGTCATTGCCCAATTGGGATGATGCAACAGATGGTAATGGTCGTTTATAATACACCAATTCCATGCTGCCACACTGATCACCTTCATTCGTGTTACTGCAGTCATCTTTATAATAATAGTTAACTGGCAGAATAATCTGGATTTTGTACAGCATGCATACTTGTACAAATGGGTTGCTCTCGCTCATGTTTACATTACACTTACAAGACTAGCCAACTAGTCCGAACTGTTTGATAAACTATTTTACACTGCCATTCCACCTAATCCATAAAATACATATAGTTCCTTGAGTTGTGGGTGACCAATGGTTTGGAAAACCACCAGTAGAATAACCCTGGAAAGTAGTTCCTAGAAAAAAGGGTGCTTCCTTTAAAATATAGTTGACAGGTTTTGCCCAATACAGCTAGCCAATCCCCCCAACAAGGGGATTCATTTAAAGCTACGTTAATTTTCAAGTTTTTTGTTTGTTGGTATGTTTGGTCCCTGTTCTAAACAGCCTGTCCCTCAATCTCATCAGTCACTCTGTACCTGCAGTGAAAGGGTTGATGGGCTTGGAAACAATGCTGTTCTCCTTTGTCTTGAATCTCTCAACGCGCTCCCTCTCCCCCGAACGAGACTCCAACCGAGTGTCACTCTTCAGCGTCTTCTTCTGTTTTTCATAAGCCTGAGAAAGAGAAGGCCACAAGGGGGAAAAATGTGAGGGAAAGATTTTTGACTGTCAACATTAGCATGTGTTTCATAAACTTAATGAACTGGTGTAGTTGAACAAACCTTCATTCTTTTAGCAATGTCTGTTTTTTGGTGAAGGATGTACTCCAAAATTGCCTCCTTTTCATATAAATAGCCATCGGGACTGAAAACGCAAAACCACAGACATCACTGGAGAAACAAATTCAATTACTTCCATACTTATTGAAGTTACCAAGAACTATCTAGAGGTTGTGCCGGCTAGGTTTTTAACACCCATGCTACAATGGGCATTTACACAAAAATGTTGTTCCTGAATATACTTCTCTCTCATCCATCTGAATAAATGGTTTACTGACGTAACAACAGGATCCCTGCAGGGCTGGAGAGACAGACAGCAACAGTCGAAATCCTTTATAGCGTCCTTTCCTAAACGTACACTCTGAGTACCATATCCAGAAGCGGCTAAAAGATAGGAGAAGGAAGATAAGTCAAAACTGTGGATAACACATCTAATACCACACACACCTAGACATGTTAGCCGTCTGTTATTTAATCAACTTAATTTAAAGCTATGCAATTTCATTTTTTATACAGTTTTAAATAAACTAACACAAAAGTCACCAAACATTCCATGGAGTAAAATGTACCTACCAGTGTCCTTTTTTTTCTCGTGGTAAGTGTACACGGCACCAGCCGTACAATTCTTTCCATGTCGAGTCATCGTTGTCTACCAGAAGCTAGCTAAGGAAACAAAAAATAAAATAAAACTGTAACTAATAAATCATACAATTACCTGAGATACAATAAATAACTTACTAATTCACTGTTTAAAATAAAATTCTCCAAGTCGCATTAATTTTTACCTGTACGTATCTTCGAACTGTATACAACGGAAGGGTGCAGCTATAAAATAGTACCGCCGGTATATGTGAAAATCAAAACAGTTCCCGATCCAAGGGAAACGAATTAATCCGTAAACAGCAGGCTTTTTAAAAGCAACTAGCAAGCTGACGGCGATGGTATTTAAATTATTATTAATGTCAGCCTTAAATTATATTTTTGACCAAAATAATAGGAAGTAAAACGGCTATCAAATGTAAAATATTGATTCAGTTGGAAAAATGTCAAGAAGTTTAATATGTCAAATCCTACATGCTTTTTGTTAAATCAGTTGTGGATTTTAAATGGGTTTAAAATGAATATATGATTTACCTAATTTAGTATGAAATGAATAAATTTCAAAATGTCCACTACGTGCACATACAATAACAAATAAATAAAAGTATGTTGTGAAATGTACCTTACAACATGTATTTTTTCACCTCAAACACAAAGGTGATATTTAAAAAAAATAATAATAATAATAATTATTTTATTTTATTTTTGGGGGGGTCTCAGGAGGATATTAGATTACAAAATGTGTAAATGCATTCAGTAAATTACGTGTTGCAAACGATCTATAACGAGACAACATACCAGAGAGCGGGATCCAAGCGTAGAGATTACATTTTTACGAGAACAGCCAAACAGGCCAACAAAGGAAATGCAGAGAATAGTCAAAATGGGTAAACAACACAGGGTCGAAACGTGGACGCTCAATTAAGTATTTTTTTTATTTATACGAGACGCCGAAAGCACTATGGCAATTTATTCCTCTGTATTTGAGAGTTAGGATTTGTTAACACAGCTAGGAACCATTGATCTACCAAATTAAAAATGCCGGAGGATGATCACTGTAATGCTAAATTTAAAATAAAACTATTCGATCACAGATCACTGTAATGCTAAATTTAAAATAAAACTATTCGATCACAGGGTGTATTAGGTGATTAAATAAAAATGACCAAGACGCAGTTATCTGCTTCTGCCACACGATGGCGAAAGGGGCTCAGTGTCCATGATGCTTAAAGGCTATGGCCAGTCATGGAAAGAAAATGTTTAGGATTGAATCAACCATGCAGAATACTGCTGTTTATAGATGTTTCATGTAAGTGTATTGGAGTGTGTTGGTGAGGGCATGTATTTTGTACAAAAATAATTGAGTAAACTCAGAAAGAGTCTTTTTTTCACTAAACATTGTTCAGACCTTACACATGCATCCAAGAACATTAATATAATACTAATGAGAGATTCCTGATGTTTTAATTTCCTCACTTAGATTGCAAACCAATATTATTTAATTACAAAACTATGGCAGATGTTGCAGAGACTAAGGGTTAGGGATAAGCAGTTGAGAAGCAGATAAGGTGACTAAAAACAACAACAATGTGCAAGCAGTTCATAAAGTTAAGGTACGAGACCCTCAAGTGTCCCTGCCTGTAAAGGTACCTGCAGTGCAGGTCTGGATCATGTCACCGCTGAGTGTGATTGCGGGTATCTTAGTGGTGGTGCAGAATTGGCGAATCGTCCCATAGGAAGTTTGGACATTTCTACCATACTGCAATGTCCCTTTATGTGGTTCCTGAGATGTGCCTGATCTCCAATTGTGGTGAAAATATAAATATTCCAGTTCACAACCCATGACAAATCATTATCAGGAGTCTCTTATAGAAAAATTTAGTCAGTGAAGTCACTCCTGTATTTACTGCCTTTGCAGCCGTTCATGAAAGGAATGAATTTGTGGATCATTATATATTACCATTATTCAGTTTAATTAACAAAATATCCTGTTTACTAGGGTCTGATGACCTTCTCATTTATCCTGGGTTGGTGCTATCAATGAGCTGTACAGAAAGAGACTCACTTGAGAAGTTAGCAGTGTCCTCGTTTGTCTCTTTCTTCTATTTCTAAGACACCGAAAGTGCGTATTTTCAAATGAACATGATCTCCACAACGTGAGACATAGCAAAGACAACAATAGATAAGAACTTAATTACTGTTAAATAATTTGAGAGAGACCAAGAGATCTTTCAGTTAGTTGCACATTTATCCAAGAGATCTTTCAGTTAGCTGCACATTTATCCTTCTTTATATTATTTATGATAATTACAATCGTTATCATGATCTGAAAAATTGATATGTAAGCCTACAACTATTTTAAGTGGATATTATGGCAGAAGTTTTCCAGTAATCAGTAAAATCTAAGTGTTTAATGCTATGTAAGCCATTATATTTTACCAACATTACGATAAACTGAGTTAAAGTCAGTCTTCAACTTCACATTTCCTTCACAATACTTGTATAGTCCAAATCTACATTCAGATGCTTAACCCTTGTTTACGGTTGATTAAATAATGGCAAATAGTGCAGCATCTTCCAATTATCAGACAAAATAAAGGAAAAAATAAATTTAAAAAAATAAAACCTAAAGAATACTCAGTCCATTTATCAGTGTGGTGCAGCAGTGGTTGCATGCGGCTGCCTTATCCACTGCTGAACCCATCCCGATTTATGGTGACTAACATGACATAGTTCACCAACACACCAAAGTGCAAGGGCAAGACTGGCTTTCCTCCATATGGTGCCTTCTTCTGAACCACGTGGCACTCACATTTTGTTTCAGCCATGGTCAGCACGTGTTTGTTAATTATATTTTGCATCCATGGTCATCAGATCTGTAATTGCAACTTGCAACTTGCAATGGTGAATATGTAGTGAAGTATTTTGAAGTATTTTAACAGTTAAGAGGGAACTTTTTAACTTAAAAAAACAAAACATTTAATGTTTATTATTGTTGTGGAAAGATACAGTACAGTGGGTGTGTAAATTGATGTATCCTGAAATGTCTGTAAATGTCTGCAAATTTCAATCTTGTTGATTAAACATTTCGTACAGGGAAATTAAAGTAGTGTTTCCCACAATGCACTAGTCCCTGTGTTGATTCATTGTGTGGCAATACTTATACCTCTTTTTTTTTTGATGACATGTAGAGTGTCCTGTCATTTTTTATTTATTTTCAGTTACATATATGTATAAAATATCAGGGACATTAGAGACTGGAAATATTAAACCATGTTATAATAAATGCCTGTCATTTCCCAACTCACATCAAGTTTGCATTGCACTGAGATTTCATGGCTCTGCTCTTTGATTCTTTTGCACAGAACTATGCATTAAATGGAACTTGCTGCATTTTTTGTATTTGTATTAACTTTTTTCCCTCCATCTGTGACATATATCTTTGATATTTTGTTGCCATGGCAAATATTTTGAAACTATGAACTGCTAGTGTAGTTTAACCCTCCAGACTTTGCCCGTTTATGTTCTGCGTTGTCCTGCCTCTCTCACTTTCTCAGACTTCCTCCCCTGTCTGTCTGTCTGTTGTTCCTCTCACTCACCACCTGTCGGACTCTCGAAAGCACGCTCATTTCCCAAATTTATTCACGCCCCCCCCAATCTCCTCCACTTGTGTCCCACTAGCACATCCTCAATGTCACCCTTCCTCTCTGTGTCTCTTCTCCTATTATCCCTTCCATGTCCTCTTCCTCTCCCCTGTCACTATCTCTCTGTGTTTTTACCTCCCCTCCCCTTCTTTCTCTCGCTCTCTTCCTCTGCCTCGGGCTCTGTGTCTAGTCTCATGGAGCAATTGAAGGTGACAGGGGCAGGGAGAGGGAAAGAGAGAGAGGGAGAGACAGAGGGAGGACGCGTCACAGTATCGCCTGGGGCTATACAACAGTGGGGCGAGCAAAGGAGAGATAGAAGGAGGAAGGGGGGGGCAGTCAGGCAAAGGTAGGTGGGATAAGAAAGTGTATTATTAACTTGAGACAAAGGAGAAAAGGGGAAATATAGAGTAAAGACAGAGGAGACTGAAGGAAGTAAAAGTAAACATTTTCATCCAGGCAATGTTAAAGTTTTGATTATAATTTCTACGCTTAGTTTATTTAGTTGAAATATTAATGTGTTGTGGTGCCCAGTCAGTAAGTATATTCATATTGCCCCCTGCACTTATTTTTTGTTTTTGTTTTTAACAACTTGATGCCAATTTGTCCCGGCAGTGTTGCTATGGTGACCGCTCTTCCTCTCTCCCTTCCCTGGTTCATCCCCCCTTCCAGCACTAAAAGAGAGAGAGAGAGGGTGACAGGAATGAACTAACATGAGACTGAAAAAAAAAAACATGCCCTAAAGCTACATGAATCTTTGTAAGTAGACACACATACAAATACACGCACCCAATGAGGGACAGAAGCAAAAAAGGGACATACATGTGCATTCATTTGGGCATGCGAAAATGCATTAGCAAAGGTGTTTATACTACAAATAACGGCACATCTCATATAAAATATATTTCTTTCATTTTCTCCCTTTCTTTTACTTGTATCATGTCTCTCTTATCGCTTTTGTTTTTCACGTTAGCCTCTTCTCTCAGGCGATCCTTAGAAGAAAGTGACAGAAAAGAGAGAGAGAGAGAGGGAGCAGGAGAGAGGCAGCGCACCATTTTGTCAACCGGAAATAAAACAAGTTGGCACCCTTCTCCCCCCCATCTCCGTTTCACGTTTCGCTGTCCCCCTTTCTCTCTTCCTCTGTGCAGAGATATATTTATACCCTCGTCCCTCTTTCTCTTTTCCACTGCATCATTTTGCTATTCAAGCACTTCTACCTATGCCGTTTTTCTGAGCACTCCTGAGTTTGCTTACAAAACCATTTTATTGATACAGTGTATTAAATTACACTTGTTTGTGTTGATAAATGGGTCACATGTTATGTGCCACACTGCCATACGGTATAAATATATGCCTTGCTGGCCTCACATTATGCATTACTCACTTAACTTAATTTGAATTATTTATTGTGCCACTCACCAAGGAATTGCAGATCTTATAAATGATCATCTACATTAATGATGCTTTATGGATGCCATTCACATTTTGAACACAATATCAATAACGCTGAAAGAACAAATGCAGATAAAAACTTGATATTAACCGTTGCAGTTCAGGTCAAGTATGTTGCGTAAGTATAGGCAACACACTTGCTAGTGTCCCAAAGGGATTTGAGTCCAAAACCACCACACAACCTGCCTTCCCCAAATGTAGTGCCCATTAGATTAGTTATCCCAAGTGGCTATGAAATAAACAATGTCAAACCTTATTTATGTAAGAACCTTTATTTAAACCAAAAAAAAAAAGAAGAAAAAATGTCTTCCCTCTTCTCAGAAACGTGTTTAATCGTTTTTGTTTTCTGTTTACATTTTCATCAGCCTACTGTTTTAGTCATATTTTAATAATTTATAATTATGAAAAACTCTTATGAAAGTTTTCAGTTTCAGATATCAGAGCGAATCACAGCCAAATAAACAGAATTGTGATGGAGGAGGAGGGGAAGGGATAAACCAGATTATGCTGAAGTTTTCAGGATGTATTTAAAACTATAGGAATGTATGATGATGTAAGAATATGTATGTTTTGAGAAATTCTGAGGTGCCCACCATGGTAACTCCTTCCCCTGACGTCTTTCTCGGCCTCTCACCATCCTTCTCATCCTCTACCGTCTCCTCATCCCTCGTTTTCTTCCATCTATTCTCTCTCACTTCACCTCCCCCTTTCTCTGGCATTAAGTTCAAACTTGACACTGACATTGACTCACCGTGTCACTCCTCTCTCCCTCTCTCTCTTCCTATCCGTCGCTTCGAGGACAAGAGCGCCTGCAGATGCGTTTCTCTCTCCAGCCCTCCCTCCCTCTCTCCCTCTCTTTCACCCTGTCAAACTCTCTCTATCTCTCCCTCCCTCCGTCTCCCTTTCCCCGCAACTCCCTTTGCTCTTTGCACACATATAGTTCATTGTCAACAAAGAAAGGGGAGCGAAGAGAAGGTATAGAGGGAGCAAGGGAAAACTGAGTACAAAAAGAGAGGGGAAGAACAATTTTTTTTTTGCCATTCCAATTCCATCAGTTGGTGAGTTTCTTTAAAAAAATGTTAATATGAACAATTGCTGAGGTGCTGAGAATAATGTGGAAAAACATGGAAACTAAAGAGTAACAGAAATAGATAGATAGGGACAAAAAAATCAATCTAGAGCAGGAGTCATTAATGAAGTAACAGAAAGAGTAATCATGGAAGAGAACAGCGGTTAAGGTAGTCGTAGTAAATAATAAGAATAATGTACTTTTGACTCTGAACTTCATGCTCTTAAAAGAGTTTCAGAATTTGAAAAAGGAGTATCGGGCCAATGCATTGGTATTATACCAAATGTTGTTATTATGTAATTATTTAGTAATATATATATATATATATATATATATATATATACACACTAATACATCTAAAATGTCATTGTAAAAAAGTCTTACATTGAATGGGAGCTGTTCTTCTGACAGTGCTGGTTTTATAAACTGAAAGCAATAAGGTGTTTTTTAAGTGTCTTGCCCTTTTGGTTTGTATTTACTTTAATATTTATGCTCTATGTTAATGCTATAATGAACAACAATTTCCAAAACTACAAAGGTTGCCTACTTATTCTTTATTACTTTATTATTCTAATTAACTTTCGCTTCCTCAATGCGTTGCAAATTTCTTCTGCATATAATAGCAAACTTGTGTGCACAATATCAAACCCCGGTATTTTCTTTCTTTCCAAACAGCTCTGTTGGTCTCTAATTGGTGTGAGGAGAGAGGGGGTCAGGGGTCAAGGGTGAAAAGGTGAAAAGGTTGGGGTAAGGTGCTATTTCTTTTGGGGGAGGGTGAAATATAATGTATGAGAAGTTAACCATGTTGAATCTACAAAGCGGGTCAAACTGGACTGGACCAAACAACTGGTACCACCCACCAAACACAGTAACATCACAACATAACACAGGTAATTTTACTCTATTCTAGGCTATTAAGGGGGCGAGGTGTATTCAGCAATATGCGTGCCTTAACAATATCATCCAATTAGAGACACATTACTGGGCAGTTGTGCATCTTATTGGTAATGAAAACATTTATTTCTCTGTCGCTTTTGCTAACGGTTAAAGCATTGTGATTCTGCTTGGGGTGAACAACCAATGATTCCACTTGACTGAGCTCAGAAAGAGGGACCCAGGGGTTGCACCAACAGCTCCATGGATATCTGTACGGCTACAAACAGTTGTTTTGGCTGTTCTGTCTGTGCTCACAGCATCACATACAGTCTTCATTTATACTAGCTAAGATTATGTATTGTTGGATACACTGTGGTCACTAGATAAGTGTACAGATAAAATAGAACCATATTTATGTAATGAGATTGATTATTTGTTCATTATTAATTTAATGATTCCAGTAATACTCAAGTGTGTCTGTCTTTGTCTTTCCCTGACTTTAATGCACTTTTTCACTCTCAACCCGAGTGCCGATCTATATATTTTATTGTCTGTACTTAATGTTAATGAGCTCTATTGAACATTCTAGTGTTTGAATAAATGTAAATTAAAATCTACTGAACTAAAGTGTATAAAGTAATGTTTTTACTCTTTACCTCTTTCTTTTGTAGTATCAGAGAGCTGTGTAGTGGAAGTAGATGGGGGGATGGGGGGAGGGGGAGGAGGAGGAGTCCAGGGAGAAAGAGATGAAGGGGAAGAATCTCAACTTCGACTGCAGCTGAAGAGGAAGTTGCAGAGAAACAGGACCAGTTTTACTCAGGAACAGATTGAGGCATTGGAGAAAGGTCAGCATTATTTTTTTATGTGCTTCATACTGTTAATTACCTCTGCCCGCTGCTCTTATATTCTGCCTTTGCCAGAGTTGAGATTTTGAATAATTTGGAGACCTATGCATGTGTATCTTCACTCATACCTACATGTCTGCTTAAGATGGCAGCCTCCCTTTCTTTAGCTTTTATCACTTTTCCTTTTTTTCTGTTGTCACCTGGACTGCCAATCCCCCCAAAAGAGCAACCCCTCTCTCTTCCCATCTAATCTCTTGAGGTCCTGAAATAATTGTGACACAACACTGAGAGATGATTGGCTTCACTCAGAGAATAATTTCACTTACCAATTTATCTAGTGAGCGTGCTGATGTACTCAAGTGTAAGCAAAATTAAGTAAGTGCCTTTTGGCTATTAATATAATACCTTTGCTTCTCAGAGTTTGAAAGGACACATTATCCTGACGTCTTTGCGCGTGAGAGATTGGCCGCCAAGATTGACCTTCCAGAGGCACGGATTCAGGTATGGGACGACCCTTGTCAGCAGACAACAGACTTTTTTGTTTCTGACTCAAAACTCCACACAGATTCCATGACGGCCAGTGACTTGCTTGTGTTAGTTGAATTGACTCTCATCTTTGCGGCTAATGGACAGGTGTGGTTCTCCAATCGAAGAGCCAAATGGAGGAGGGAGGAGAAGCTGCGCAACCAGAGAAAATCTGGCGGCAGCACGTCCTGCTCTCAGGCACATGCTCCCCTGAGCACTTCCTTTAACTCTGCTGTCTACCACCATCAACACAGCAACAGTTCAGGTTTTCATCTCCCTTTGCTTCTCAATACATCACCCCATAATTAACATTTAAGATACTCCAATGAAAGCAATTCACTCGAATGCAATAGTCAGGACCTCGGGCCTGAATGAAAACCTTAATTTTCCATCTCCATCTCCTTTCATTTTGTAATACCACTCGGTTGTTTGTATCACACCAACGTTACATTTGCTTCATTTCACTGACTGTTCCTCAGGCTCCATGCTCAGTCGCAGTGACCCTTCACTCTCCAACTACAGCTCTGTCTCTGTCTTCTCTGGGGTTCAGGTAATTTTTTCAATTTTTTCATTGATACATTCCCACCTATACGTTCTAGCTGTGGTATTGCTAATGCACTGACAATCTGGGACACAAATTTAAGCTTAATTAAAGCTTATAAATCTTTTCGGAAAGATTTTAGGACCTGAAAAGACGCCATGTACAGATCTAGATAAAATACAGATGGGGCTGGTCCAGGGGCTCTCAAGAACCACAGGGTCTGTGGGATTTTGATCTACTTCTTAATTACAATACTTCTTATCAATAAAACGATTAAGAGGCAAGCTGGAAAGAAAACCTGCCGAGACTGCTGCTCTCAGCGAGCGGCGTTGGTCACTTGTTAGCAGATGCATAGCAGATCATAGATGTTGACAACAAGCTAATGTTAAAGCTCCCTCTTGTGGTCTTTTACGCCCCCTGGAATTTAATTTCATTACACTGGCCATTACACTGCCTCACTGTTATGTGTTGACATTTTAAAAAAGTATAATTCCCATAAAGTGATTAGATTGATGAAGACAATAAGTAATTTACTTTAAAGTTTTTTAAAAGCAAAACCAATATCACAATATCAATCAATTTAGTATCTTTTAGTTAAAGCATTTGGAAATTCCGATGTTTATGCATGTTTTATATTCTTTTAAATGCACACATCATATTTTTGAATATTTTCTCAATTAACTCTAGCCTTTATGTAACTTAATTATAGTATTTATTAATTCAAAAGATTGGTTATGAATACTCAGAGATAGGAATTTGTTTCTTTAATCATATTCTTATTTTTTTACCCCTTTTCTCCTTATTCAATACGTCTGTTCTTCAGTCAGTGCCACCCCAATCTGCTCCATCTTACTCCTGCATGCTCCCTCCGCCCCCCTCTGCCCCTCGAAGTTTTGACTCGTCTCCATACCCTTCTCCTCACATGCCTCCACCTCCATCAGCCAGCTCCAACACAGGTGAGTTAATGCAAGTCTTTACATAGGTTTGTGTTGCAGCAGAGCTTTTGCCTTCATTCAAGAGGCTGCAGTCAGTCTGTGAAATTGTACATGCTTTGTCTTTCAACCTTTCATTATGCCCCCCCCCCCCCCTCTCTCTCTCAGGTCTCATCTCTCCTGGTATTTCAGTACCAGTGCAGGTTCCTGGGAATGAACAAAGCATGGGTCAAAATATGGGTCAGTACTGGGCCAGACTACAGTAAGCAAGTGAAAGAAAGGGGGGCTGAAGAAATGAGCAAAAAGGCAGGAATGGACGGGATTTGGAGAGAGAAGGTAAAGAGGTGCTCAATCACAAGAGAGTAACAAAAGCACATACACGCTGACTGAGAATGAGAAAGACAGACGAAAAACATGGAGACAATAGTGGAGTTTCCATAGGAAATTTTGTATGGGAGCTGGTTGGTTTTTACTCCGCTCATGTAACATGAATCAATCAGAAGAGTTATAGCAAAAATTAAACACTATCTTACTTTGTGCTAGATAAAATTTCCCCAGATGCTCTACAACACTTCAAGGTTTTAGTAACTATACACTTAGAGGGTTTAGTAACCATAGTTTGCGCACTCTGATAGTGATTGAAACTCACAAGCTAAATCTACCCACTCCAACAAGCTATTCCTACGGTAATATTTATAATGACAAGTTTGCAACACTCACATTTAATAATTTTTTTCGTAAAAGAAACCAATTCAGCAATATGCTTAATAAAAATGTACGCACCTCACACTTAAAACTGGTAATTGATCGCAAACTAATCTGTAGCTGAGTACATTGTGGGAATTGTTATTTGCAGAGATGTAGACTCGAGTTACCCGACAAGTCTGACAATTTGACATTTGGCAAACTTACAAAAATACTTGAAACTCGATTGGAACACTCATGACACATGACTTAACTTGGACTTTAGCGCTATGACTCGACAAGGCTACACAGGCTAACAAACGCTATCTACAGGTAGATGTTTCAAGGCAAAAAATGTATCTCTGTTTCAGATAAAGTGCTTTTCACTGAGCAACTTTAGTGACGACATTCAACCAATGGGAATCGATTCAGATTCAATTGCTACGCAATAAATGCTAACGCATAAACAATTCCTTTTTTCCACATCTTACATTTTAGTCGAGAGTTGCTGTGTGAAATGCATGTCAAAATTACTCAGATTATACTGATGCAGTTACTACCACTTCCAACTTTGGGCGACATCTGAAGACACATAAAGAACAGTAACTCTCTTGATATCTGATCTTGAAAGCTTGAAACTAGATATACAGTCCATGGCGAGTTGCTAGGTATTTATCCTATATGAAAGCACTGCATCACAGTCTCCCTACTAACTTTGTGACAACCACATTTTAATTTACAACTTGGTATGACTGGTTGCACTGAATGAAATGGCAGAAGCCAGATAATCAGTAGCTGCCGGCAATTTGGTGGAGGAGCATCAGATTGCGAGAGTTGATGGCGCAAAAATCAGAATTTCATAATCAAATTTATAATCTATCCATACGAGTAGTGGTGAATGCAGCCCTATAAATGTCTCATTTAGCAAGAGTAACTGTTTTTAATTTATCATATACAAGCCCTGTAGGTTAGGGTAAAATGTTACTGGAATTAGAATGAATTCATTAACTTTATATAAAGATACATTAGCTAGCTAGTTCACAGTAGGTTTTTCATATATCTATGACATTGATATGGTATCTTATGTTGTTTAGCAAAGTTGGATTATTCATTGGCAGTATGCACTTTGTTAGATTGATTTGGGAAAAAAATTAAATAAACAGTGGTAAACATCTGTGCTCCTGTTAATTAGAGAATGCTTTGCGTTTGGCATAAAATATTTTTCTATTGAGACCTGAGGACTTAAAACTCAAGATTTTGGACTGGTTGACTTGACTGACATAGATACAATAACTTGGAACTTGACCTGAGACTTGCTTCTCATGGCTTGGGACTTAACTTCAGACTGAGGTGAAGACTTGAGACTACAGTGACTTGGTCCCACCTTTGGGCATGCATTTCAGAGTAGGAGGGGTGTGAAGTTGTGACCTTTTAAAATTACTCTATTGACATTACAAAAACAACAGAAACTTAAATAAATTCCAAATTAAAATACGTTTTTTGTAACTTTGTTAATGGTATATTACGCTTTTGATAACTATTCATACATTTGTCTGCAAAACAAAACATGTTGTTGAACAAATCTCAGCTTCTTCCCAACTCAAATTCATCCATGAAATGTGAGCCTTAAGTTGGTTTAGCGTGTGTTGATCAAGCTTATTTACATAGTAAATTATGTTAGACACCCTTTTCCAATGCATTCATTAAATTACTTTTTTAATTTGAATTTGGTCAACAGAAACTTGGTTCTATTTTCCCAAGGCCATGACTAAATTTCAAAATTTCTATGGAAACCCCACTATTGACACTGACATGCACAAAAAAATATAAAAACTTAATAAGCGGTATGAGATTGCGAAATATACTGCACTCAATATGAGATATTGCAGCTCAACCAAACTTAATGTTTCAGAACAACTGAGAGAGACCGGTGAACAGGACTACAGTAGCTAAGTAACCATAGACCAACAAATGCCAGCCAATGCAATTAGCTGTCAAGTCTACAAAAAATAAATTAAAATAAAGATAACGTTTTCATTCAGCCATTGACAATGACCTTAGAACAACAAATGACAATCAGTAAAAATTACTTAGAAATGAAGTATGCAAAGCTTTGAACCAATGACAATCAATTATGGATACTAAACAGTTAATGACAATCAAGAATTCATGTGAATCAACATTGTTACTTTATTGAAAGGATGGCCAAGTTCAGTTGTACTCTTATTTAAAACGACGATAAAAGTATTGATGAATTACTTTCACAGAACTGTGTAACATGTAGAATAATCAATTGCCTTTTATTAATACAATTAAAAACTAATTAGAATGAAATCGCACACCCTCTGAACTCTAAAACTTAACTTGGCCATACCTGCTGTATTGTGTTTCATTTTCAAATCGAATTGCTATTTACAGTGCCATGCAAAAGTACTCACCCCCTTCCAGCGATGCCCCATTTTATAGAATTACCAATGATGACCCATTTTTTATAATTCAATACGAGCAAACAATTCTCTAAGCCAGTCTGCAAAGCTGAGAAAGACCTTTCCAAAATGACTCCTAGCTGTAATTGCTGCCAAAGGTGCTTCTACCTTTGTATTGACTCAGGGGGTTAATACTTATGCAATCAACATATTTCATTTTTTATAGCATTTTTTGCGGAAATATAACTTTATTTTAAATATTCAAGTTTTGAATAAAATTACTCACTTAAAAACAATGTCTACACGTCATTCGTAATTCAGTGAAATGGGGCATCACTGGAAAGGGGATGAGTACTTTTGCAAGGCACTGAATGTTGTTGTTTTTTATACTCTTTCTCATCCTTTTCCACCTTAACCATAACCTGTTACTTTATTAGTCTTAAGTATTCATAATTTTATTTATGTTTCATATTCTATTTGTCCTCAACCTTATGTAATGTATCAGTCAGTGTTGTGTTAAAATATACATCCTTGTTGGGTTAGTATTTTAATTGTTAAAATTTTTGTGGAAGAATTATAGCTCAAAATAAATAAAAAGATCTAACTGAGCCAAGACATTTTTATTTATCAATCATTTTAGTGAAAATAGCTGTAAAGAGTTACAAATGAGTTGTAAATCAGTTACATTTATATTCAGATAATTAAGTATTATAACTATTATATAGCGATGCAGAAACCAATGATTATAATGATTGAGACCATTGAGACTGTTACCATTTTTTTATTTTCTGTTTAATAATATCAATAAAGAAAACAGAGTTACCAAATTTCACTAATGAATGGAGAGACCAGTATTTCATGTCACTAATGTAGGCTACTATTAACAAAGACAGTAGTAGAGATCGGTTGAAGCTATTTATTTTTCACTCTGGTTATACAGGGGTATTTCCCGTGAATGCGAATAATGGTGTTTCCTGTTTCCACACCCAATGAAAATATGCCTAAACAAGCATTGCAAATATGCTCACACTGCACAGAGGAATGTAATGACGCAGATTTAAATGGAAATGCACTGAAAGACATTGGTAAACATTTTATTCTTTTTGAAAGGTGAACTGGGACCAACCAACTAATCGCATTTAATCACATTGTATTTTATAGTGTTTAAAAATCAGTATCTTGTTTTTTTTCTACGCTAAACTAAGGTTATGATTTGGTGCCAGTCTATATTTAATTTGATTCTCCTCATTCACAATATTTTTCTAGTCACTCCAAAGACAAATGTTGAAATAATGAAGCCATTGATTAATGTTAAAGCTGGGTTTGTTTTCCATTTAGGTTTTTTCATTTTTCATTATGCATGTACTTTGTTAATAATTCTACTATATTGTAGTGCAGTTAATATGATGTTCTGATAAAAGAACAAATCAATCTTTTAAATTCGTTCTCTATAAGGCCAAGTAAAATAACATCTATACAGATTTCCTAGCCATATAATGGTGAGTTCAGTTAGGACTGAGGCTGAAAAACTGTGGAATTAAACAAATAAATTGGGGTACCTGGTGGTGTAGTGGTTAAGGTGACAGACTTGTCACGGAAAGGTTGCCTGTTCAAGTCCTCCCCAGTTGTTGTACCCTTGAACACTTAACCTGACTTGCTTCAGTAAAACTATCCAGCTGTAGAAGAGGATAACTGTGTAAGTTACATTGGATAAAAGTGTCTGCTAAGCAACTAAAGTGTAAAAACGGGTAGACTGTGAAACTCTTTGTATTTGACTCCTATATCTTTATCAGTTTTCTACCTCATTCCGACTTTGTCCAAGCTTTCCCTGCTTAGTTCCTTCAACGGGATCTGTCAGTTGTTACTCAATTTCACTACAATGGTTTTATAAATAAGTTTATTATAGACTTCAATAATTTCAATGAACGTTTCGAATTCAACATTTGTTGAATTTGTCTTTTTGAAAAATATTCTGTAAAAGCTCTCTCCAAAACTCTTCTGTAGAATCAAACGATACGTACAACGTGTGCATTGTGTCAATTGTATTGCACTGTAGTGTAGTGTAGATCCACCATATTAACCTCTGTTCCACCCTTTTCCAATCTCTCGGTCGACCCCCCCCATGCTATTTCTCGTCCTTGTGTTCGCTTGTTTCCTGTCACAAAGGAAGAACCTCACCCTGCCTCCTTCCCCATTGGCCCATGCACGGACAATTATAGTTAATGGAGAGATAAGGGCAGTAAGGCATTGATAGTGAGAGCAAAATACAGGGAGCAGAAGGTAGACAGATGAAACAGCAGCGGTTAGGAAGGAGAAATATCACGAGACTGGAGGAGAAGTTGTGAGTGAGCGAGGGGGAAAAGCCACACAAAAGAGAAGTGAAAAAGAGGAGGGTTAAGGATGAGGGTTAAGGATAAAGGTAAGCATAATATAAAATTAACCTTTCAAGAGAGGAAAATGCTAAACAAAGAAAGGTCAAATATGTAAGAGGAATATGTAAGTGGAATTAAGTGGAAGCAAGAAACAAAGCTATTCATTTCCAAAGGGGTCAATCTATCATTTTGTTATCATGTTTTTTGCTTTGGTTTTTTTGTAATGCACATTTATTGTAGCTGTGGGTAGGCAGTCAACAGATGTTTGTCTAGAAGTCAGTTTTGGTATTTATTTTCTGTTCATTACAAAATCGACTGATTTAAACTTTTTTTTCCTACCTGACCAACAGACTTTTTCACTCTCTCTGTCTTGTCTCTCCCAATCCTTGTACCAGTGTTTCGTTTTTTTAGGTGGCGCTGGGCAGGGCTTGGGAGGGGCAAGGCTGAGGGTTCAACATGTGTTCCGTGGGACATCTCAACATCTTAATTTTAAAGAATGATTGTTAATCTTTATTTTTTAATTTTAAGAATGATTGTTATTTTTAAAAAGTATTTTAAGAGTATCATCACCATCATCATCTATTATATGTTTGGTTCTGTAGCTTACGTTAAATGAAATGCAGAGATTAAGGGGTATATGTGAATCCCAGATTATTGGTTTATATTGTGGACTTTTTTCTGTTCTACCTGTCGAATGACCAATAAACTTAAAAGTCACGTAAGATGCTGTGTCTCTTCATTGCTGTTTAACTTTAAATTTATTAACAATAGCCCCACCAACACAATCTTGTTTATGTGGCAACATAATAGCTGTACAGTTATTTTAATGCTTAAATTATGACTAACTGTATAATTTTCTGACGTTATTTATCTGAATTGTATGAGCTATTCCATAGTTATAATTACTAATATTACTAATATTTTCTAGCCGTATTTATTATTGTCATCATATTAACTACTATGAGTCATATACACACTACCGAATAAGATGACAACATTGGCAAAGAGATTATCATCAAATACCTGAAGAGAACAAGAACATCAGTCAAATTTAACACATCAGTGTTTTTTACCACTTTAATGACTTAAACAATAACTCTGTACTTCAATAACTGTCTGGTTTGGTTCAGCTACGAAATCGGACATCAGAATACTACGAAGGACAGTTCGGACCGCTGAGAGGATCACTGGTTTCCCCCTGCCCTCCCTTCAAGAACTGTACCCTTCCAGAGAGAGGAAAGGGCTGGAAAAACCACTCACCCAGCCCACTACCTTTTTATTCTCTTCAGTCACCATGAAAAATTCCTTGAATGCGTAAGCATACTTTGGCAATAAAGCTCTTTCTATTCTATTCGACAAGGGGCCGCATTTGACATGCGCCAAGATCAGAAACCGGATGCCCAGGGAATCCAAATTTTTGTATCCATAGTGTTGCTTTCCGTTTTTATATTTGTTCAATTAAGACAATAAAGTGATAAGTTAAAAAAAAAACGTTGGGAGGGAAGTATCGACCTTCAAATTAAAGACGATGCCGTGGTCTAGAGCGACAAGTAACTGCATATGTAACGTTATCAAGAAAACTCTCTCGCTATTTGTTATGTAAAAAAGTTTGTAGCTAGTTAGCTCATACTAACCTGTCATGACATTACGATGCCGACTGTAGTTATTTAAAATGACTAAGGTTTATCACTTTAATAATTACTTAGTTTTATGTTTACTAACCTTAAGTTATTTAGCTAACTGATTCGTTTTTTTTTTTTTTTTCCTACGCTATTCTACATATTTTGTGAATCACTGCATTGGACAGTAAGCAGCTTATACCAGGTAACAATTTTTTCGAAGTCATTTTTTAGTTGGGTGAATAATAATCAAAAAAAGAGATGAGCACTCACCAATGATGGCCAACTTTTTAAAAATGTGTAATGGGTCTAGCTGAGGAGTTTAATTGGAACATGCCAATGTTTCGTTTATTTTGCTGGTATACTCTTAATACCTTGCGTACGTCATATAACTCTCGTACACATTTCTAACTTCGACGAATTTGCGCTTATTCAATAGAAACGTGACATTCTTAGTGAAGATGGGTTCTTGCATATCTTTAACCACCTATAACGTAAGCACTTTATGTGTCTTTTTTGAATAGTTTGAACCAAGTAAAAAAGATGTATAGAATGTGATTAAGGTGTACATTTTTATAGTATAAAATTATTGTGGCTGAAACAATATTGTATATTGTATTGTATATTTACAATATATGTTTTTTTAGATTTATATTCTGAATGTGCTTATTTTTTATTTAGTTGGAAATCTTTGATTGACTCCAGCTTGTTTCGGGGTTGGACAGGGTTCACCGCTGTTTACATACACACTGCTGATTGTAGGTTTCTGGATAAACTGTGGAATAATGCAACCAGATGTGAATAAAAGTCCATTTGTGAGGTAAAAATGAGTAAAGTCAGCAGCTAAGTTTCGGATCTGATTGTTTTGGTTTTTCAAAGGTTAATTGTTTTTTTTATACTTTTATTACACTAAATGAAAACCAATACTTCGTTGTAATATACTCACATCTCAAGATAGTGTGCAGAATAATTACACAGTTTATTTCCAACTGTCAATTTAATGGCTAAT
>JAOVYW010000074.1:9253818-9268365 GCA_025775045.1 Hiodon tergisus | reverse complement strand
TGGGTTGTTACCAACATCTGGTGAAAATTTCATGTCAATAGCACCTTTGGAAATATATTTACTGAGAAAAATGGTGTGTTCAATACTTATTTCACCAGCTGTTTATTGTTAAGAATCACTCTATTGTCTACTCATTATTCGTCAATCTGCGTTGGTTTTTTGACACAATATAACATGTAAAGTTTGTTGGATGAGAGTTATAAAGAAATTACACTTATTTTTTATTTATAAAGTGTTTAAGAATAAACCTGAAAAAGATACTTGTAACAAGGTTGTGCGTCTGACAATGTGTTTTTATTAACCGCTTAAAACACCCATATTATATATTGTGGTTAGTATTTTCTGGGTTTTCCACTGAATGTCTCCATTTCATAGGCCTGAGGCCTCCATCTGATATGTTAGGAACATTTGGTGCACAGTTTGGTGCATTTATCTGTAACTCTCTATGTAAATTTATACCAAGGTCAAGCTCAAATAAAATAAAATGTATACAAAACACAAATTATATATATATATATATATTACCTTTAGTTGTTCTCTGGCGCCCATTAGTGGCCAAAAGGAGTAAGAGTTTTTCGCTTTCTGTTCATTACAGTACATTACACGAACATTACGTAGTGACATACAATAATGTTCTACACACGTCTAGGAGTGGTAGAAGAAGCATTAAAATGTAAAGAAAAGCACAAGGTGACACAACTTACTGCTGTAAAGTGGTAAATTTAGCCATGGTAACCTTTAACCGGCATATTATTTTGGGCATCAACATCCATGAACGCTTACATATTTGTATTCCATGTAATCAGGTCTTTAAGTTTCTTTATAGTTTATAATGACCCCCTAACTCTTTTCCAGAACCCTAAAGCCGAGCATAGCACCTGCATAGATAAAGACGACAGCACAGTGAGTAAATGGTTGCTTTTTTACCTTAGTGTGCTGATTTTTAAATGCATTTAGTTTTATTTCAGTATTTTGCAAATCTACAGCTTGATAGCCTGATAGATAAAACTTGCATTAAAAAATATATTTTAGTGTCATTTAATTCATCCACCTGGTTTATATGTTTTTTTCCACCCTTTGCTGCCAATTAGGGAGCTATCTTGTTAGATAAAATTTGTTAATGTGTTTGGTCGTATGCATAATGAGTGAAATTTTGTACATTTCTCATTTTAGTTCACATGTTGACATAGTTGTTAAGGAAAATAATTGTATGCTTCAAAATTTTTCATTCGTATTATTTAAGCTGTTTCCTATAAAAGTGAAAAAAGGGAAACATTGTTAAATCTTTTTTATACAGTAGATGGTGCTGTGTTCCCAGATTTGACTTTTAATTGGTGTGCCGGTGTATTTCGTAAAGTCAGGCTTTGCATTGGTTTTTGAGTCATTGGTTTTTTTTTAAATCCAGTTCATTCTAAATAAATGACTTGACTAAGTTTAATACAGTGCATTTAATAAACATTTAAGAGGTTAGACAAGTTTTGATAATGGACATTAAATTGTTTTTTTTTTGGTTTAACGATGTACTTAAACAGTGAACTTTAATGGAATTAATTTGCTCTTTGTTACTATTTCAGAGTGAGGTCTGTTTTTACTGTGCGATTTAGCACTGTTATATTCTATATCAAATTTAGCCTTGATATAATAAAAACTTAGCATGCAGTTACAGAGACGTTGCTCAGGAAAAACACTTTCTAAAGTAATTTAGACAAAAAAGTGGCTTAGAAACTTGAGTATGTTCGGCCCCATTTTGTTTACCATGAACAAGTTTATGCATTATTGTCGTTCTAAATTAGTAGAGCAATATTTGCAGAGCTACCCGTTTCGTATATCCAGCCAGCAGAAAAACAGTGGGCTGTGGGATCAAACTGGTATGTCTAAATGCGATAATAAAAAGTACCACAGATTTTCACTGTTCTGTGTTCTCTACGGTGTAATCTGACCGTCGCCAATTTAACCACAGAAAACATACCTTGGCATTTCAACACTGCTTGCTCTCGAGTTTAGTTTTCCGTTTTGATCAACAAAATGCACTAAATCTGGTATTAAAATATTTTTTTGTAACTTGGTATGTTACATTGCTTACACAATTTCAAATGTACAATAATAATTGGCTCTTGTTGATCAATCAAATGAATCAAAGGCAAGCCATTTTAAACTTTTGAAACCTCAGATACAAAACAGATATCTTCAATGTTTTTCTATTAACGAATATTTTGTTGCCTAAATTTCTTTAAATACTACTAGTTTCTGTAACAAAGCCCGGTTTCTGTAGAATAAGTTAAAACTTAATGAAAGCTCCGATGCAGCCTTGTCTTGCAGATGATTTTGTGTGCTGTGACTAATGTTATTTTAAGAAGATAATCATGCAGACTAACTCTTATGTAGACCCCCTGCTGCTAGATGGCCTAAAAATCTGAACCACAGTGGATGTTCAGAGTGCTTAGAAAGTTCTGCACTGCTGCAGTAGAGCAAACTCTTACCCTTTTGAAGTTGGGCACAGAATACTTTTTTTTAGAGTGCACTCGTCTGACCTCATTGTGTAACCAGCACTGCCAAATTTGGAAACATTTAAAATGTTGGGCTGTAGTATTAGTTTGTTAATACAAGCAGTGGTTAGGTAATATGAGCATTCTGAGGTGTTCTTTATGGTTCAAGTAAAATTTCAGTTTATTAAAAAAATAATAAATGGTGTAATGGGACGAACGCCAATAAACTAGCCAGACCTTACATGTGAAACAATATTCACTGAATTAGAATTAAAAGTAATGTGATCCGTTTCAGGGCTGACACTGACAGCGGAGAAAAGGGTTTTCTTTGAAGTACAGTTTTAAATTTGACCAGAGGTACCCCATCCCTTTTAATGGTCTCATGACTGATCCATAAGGTGGACTGGACAATTGTAGTCCTCAATGCAAATGCAGACCATCTTCTTTCAAATGGGATTGGACATATATGCCTATGCTAATAGAAAACTTATAACTGGTAAAAGCAAATGACCAAAATTTTGCATGTAACTACACATTTTTACATCACATTAACTTATATAGCAGGAAAATTCTGTCAATTTGAATTATTTCGGTCAACATTCAAAAGTTTTAGAATACCTCTTTTTTTATTGAAATTTACGCAGTTTAATGTCTCAATGTTTAATGGCATTAAAACATAGAACAAATAAACAATTGGAGATGAAAATAAATCACGGAATCATTTTGTTTAACAAAATTTAAACAAAATTTTTGACTCATAAAAGTAGCCTCCTTTTGCAGATAACTGCCGAACACACTTGTGGCATTCTTTCTACAAAGGAAAAAACAAATATTGTTAGGAAAGTTCTTCCCAACACTGTTGCACAAATGTGTTGTAGGTTGCTTTGCTTTCACCCTTCTGTCCAGTTCATCTCAAACCAGCTCAATGGGGTTTTAGTCTGGAGACAAATAAAAGTATTTTATGCAGACAGAGGGTTTGTAAGTAATCACTCAAAATTTGGGACACCTATAGGAATTGTTAGCATCAACTTTCAAGACTTAATTCACTTCCATTGCTGTAGAACAGCTATAAGTTGTTAACCCATTACTTGTTCCCTGAAAAAGGCCTTTTTGTATAACTATGAAATATACATTATTTTTCAGTTTTTGATAACCTAAACATTTTTTACATTTCAGGTTATTCACTGGACTTGAACTGCTTAAATTTCAATAAAAACTGGGAAAATGGGGGTGTTCTAAAACTTTTGACCGGTAGTGTATGTGGCATATGTTCCATTTCAAGGTGTAAAATGTGTTCATGTAGTATGTGTTTAATTTTTCTGGATTTGATTAAGTTCACCAGAAACATTTATCATATATTCTTGAATAAAGTGCCCTCCATATTAATTATTACCTTGTTAAATCTAACAAAAAGCCTGAATAAACAGAAGTAAGGGAATATTACATTTATGCTCAGTTAAATTGAAAATAAGCTTTATTATACAACTCTGAAATCGGAAAAATTGTGTTTTTTTCCAAAAAAATTGAAAAAATTGAATGTTAATAACAACTAAGTATCTCCAAGAAGAAAAACAAAATCACAAATCTAACTTATGTTGCTTGTAGATTCATATAAAGCTTCTGGAACTTTATAGAAAGTATAATTGGATACTTCATTCTCTCAGAAAAGTGCAGAAAGAGTCTTTGAGTCGTGAAAGTTAGGTGGTGGCTATTAAATTCACAGGAAACCCAATCTACCAGTTTCCTCTATTGTGAGCATCATGATGCAGTTCAAGGCCACAGGATCAGTTGTTGACATGCCAGGAAGAGGACGCACAAAAATATTGCCTCTATATCCTGTGAGAAAAATGGTTGATGAGCAAGCACAAATCCAAGGCAAAAATTTTGAGATCCCTGTGACTGTCTGGCATCTTTAGGATACAACATCTACCATTCAATCTGGACTGCATGAATGTAGTGTTCACTGCAGAATTGCAAGGAAGAAGCATTTCCTGAAGGCTCTATACAAAAAGATGTGATATATATAATTGGCGTCTCAATGTCAATTGGGACTGTGTTTTATGTTGATATTAAACACAAACTGACCTTTATAAACATGCCCAGCAATGTTATGTTTCATACAGAAAAGGTGGGGCACATGCAGTGAAAAACATGCTCTTACTGTGAAAAATGGAGTTGAACCTATTACGAATGTGTTGCATCTTCTGGTACTGGTGGTTATATAGGGAATATAGGGAACAATTAATTTAAGATTGTACCAGAACATTCCAGCTTGGTGACGTTAGCACAGAATAAATGTTCTTGACTGGTCATTGAAATCTCCAGACCATAATCGAATTGAATATTTGATTTGAACACAAAACAGCAATTTACAATAACTGGTGGAGATGGAGAAATTCTCCAAGGAGGCATGGTCAAAACGTGCCACAATCTGATGAAACACTACAGGAAAAGTCTTGACATCATGATCAAAGCAAAGAGTGGATGTCCAAAGTGGTGATTGCAGGAGTTTTAAAAATTTGGACTGCGACCAAATCAAAACTTTAGAAATCTCGCTAATCGTACTTGACGTAACTGCATTTAATAGCTTTTTTTTCTGTTAAAGAGTAGAATAAATTATGTGATATTATCAAAAATAGAAAACACTGTTGAATACAATTTCATTAAATGCTATTAACGGGATGTTAAAGTTTTGATTTGGTTTATTTTATTTTTATATACCACACCATTTATGCCGCCGTATAATAAAATAATTAGCTTTCTGTTTTATTCTGTTTGTGTTCATAGAGAATATAGAGTGCATGTAATCTGAACCGCCTCTCAGATCCGTCAGGTGGCAGCAGTGGATTGAATGGGAAAAGCAACTGCACTGACTGCAGCTGGAGAATAACCAATTTCCCATGCGGATCCTTCTGCTTGTGAGCCGTGCCAGCGGTTTATCCGGGGTGCAGTGTTTCTACACGGTTATGACATGATGGTACACTTCCAAGGCTTACGCCTCTAGCTGAAGTGAATGTTAGCCTATGTGACGAATAAGAAAAATGGAAAAAGAGAAACAGTAATCAATCTGAAATCATTTCAGTACTCAGTACTACCAAAATTCCAGCTGACAGGAAGAGCAGTGTACTGGACAGCTGGAAATATTCAGATAATCGTTTAGAATCAGTTTTCTAAGGGTTGTGTTCATATAACGTCCCTCATGCTTTCAAGTCTGAAATACACAGGATGCAAGGGATTCAAAGTTTTCATACTTAATTATTTATCATAGCCTTGTTAAGGAATTTCTTTCTAATAATCACTGCATTAAACAGTTAAAATAAATGAACACTGACAAAGGTAAATAAACACAAGTATCACATAAAAATAGAGAGTGGCAGTATAAAGAACCTCTCCATGAATGTGTGCTATTAAGTGTAAGGTCTTGGGCTTAATTTTTCAAGGGTGACAGGCTGTAGAAATTACTCCCCCTTTTACTACTTCAATAAATTATTTTAACAAAACTGCAGTGCTGTAATGCAGAGTTCTCCTTCTGTTGTGTTAATCGTCCATATCAGCTATCCTAGGCAGTCAGTTTTGATTTCACGTCTTTTTAGGTGTAGTGAAGCTGCAGGAATTATATTGTTATCGTTTTTTCTTCTTCTTCTCCCTCTTTTTCTTCTGTGAAATTTCCAAAAAATGCAAATAACTTATATGCCCATTGATTACTTTTGTTGGAAATGGGCAGGGTTATAAAAGTCCATGATCCACAGTCTTACCCCCATGAAGGAGCTATAGCAAACGTTTAAAAAAAGTTTTACTGTGGTTGCAAAGCCCTGGTGACCTGTTTGACATAGAACCACCAAACCAAGTCTCGCCGGTCCCTCTTCTTAAAAGAAACGAAGTAACCTTAAGCAAAAGGACATGTTTCTGAAGCCAAAGATGGTCAACATATATGTCTTTGTACACAAATACATTTTAATTATAAATATGCTGACTTTCTTACAAGAAATGCGACATTTCATCTCAGCAGACTGAAAGACAGAAAATACATTGTACATGTGCAATACATCATGCAGTTATATCTCATAAAAAATGGACATCACATACAGTTGAAATTGATATAATGTTCAAAATTCTTCATCTCAAGAACTGGAAATCACATTGACTTCAACTTTGGCTGTTCAGCATATCATTTGGTAGGATTGGAGATTGTGATGCCACAAATTCAGTAACGTGGGTCACACAGGAATTACCTCAATGGACCAATGTTTGCTTGAACGCCCCATTTCCGCTTGAAACTTTACTATATAAAATTTTGTGTCCTTTGATTGCTTCACAGCTTCCCGTGTTTTCCTTTTGAAGCAGATGATGCAATTATTTGTTATTTTCCCCCTTTATGATTCTATATCTTCTCTCAATGTGTAGCCTGCTCCTGGATGCACTCCCACTACCTTAAATGTAACCTTTCTTTTTTGTCCTTGCCAAGTCATTGCCTTCAGTAGACCTCACTGGGTCAATCACCCTCTACCCCTTCCCCTTTTGACAAAAACTCAGATGGCTCTTTTTTTTTTCCTCTCACGCTCACATGTGCATGGTCATAGCATTTGTTCTTATACATGTTTTATGTAATTTCTCCACCAAAGTTTCCAGTTTATCTATTACTTTCCAGTTTTCACTCCCATTTTACATTGTGCAAGTTCTCTGTTTTTTAAAGTTTTAAAGTTTAGCTTTATTCCGAACCTAGTTTGTGATCATTTGATTTTGAAACTTTTACTTCCCTCTAATCGTAGTTCATAATTCTATTCCTTATGTGATGAGGTTTTGATAATTTCCCTCACATAGGTATTTCTTTAAAGATCATCACTCTCTTCAATGTCTTCAAACTTCTGTTTTAAATAATCTACAACTGTTTTATTCCATTTTATCCATTCTAAAGGCAAACATATTTTGTTAAGTACTTAATCTCCTTTCTTCTAATATTTTCTTCAGTTTCTGATTTCTGTATCTTTCATTATCTTTCTTATTTGCTTGTGGTAGTTCTGTATATTTGTATTTCTGTAAACTGAATTGTGAATTAAGTATTGTGCTCTAATTTGCGCTTTGTTCTTGAAATTCTATTCAAATAATATTATAAACTATTGTATTATAACAATTTAGCTTGATGCTGGTCTTTTTTTATGTTCTCATTATTGTTAAATATACAATAGTAAGAGCAAAAAGAGTTAGTTGACTAAAAAGGTCTCATTCAAACTGAAACCATTAACCATACGTGGGGGAGCACAGAGAATAGGATCCTTAATGCATCCTTTTTTTGTTTTCCTTGGGGTAATAAAAAATGAAAAATTACTTGTAAAATGTCAAAAACATCATAAGGAATAGATCTGAGGGCTTGATTAATGAAACCTGTGCCCAGTGGCGTTACGCGGCAGAGGTGGCTGGCAGCACAGCGACGGCCTGGGCTGTAATATCTCAGCGGCCGCTTAGCACATTCCATCACGCCAGGCCCTGCTCACACTCCCGCAGACACCGCTACACACAGGGAAGGAAGAGAGACACTAAAGCACCCATAACACCTTTCTTATTCTCTTTTATGTTGTCTGGAGGCGAGAAGAACACAAAGATTAATGTGCATAATCTATCTAGCTCTGGCGGCAGGCGAGAGAGGGGGCTCCTGCGAGTGAGCCATTACCATTAATAGACGAAGTTCAGAATCATTTAAATGACTGCAGGAACAAGAGCCAATTAACCTGGACCCTTGCAGAAACCATGTTGTGCTCCACTCATTTCGGTCCCACCTCACTGTGTCGAAAAAAGCCAGTGATCTTTATATCTGCTCCGGATGTACCTCATGTCGCGTGATGTACCTGCAGCTTCACATTTGTGTAATGTTCTTCCGCAGTAAATTAATCATTTAGACCCTGGCCAGCATGTCCTGCTGCAAATCCATAGAAAACATTATAATATGCTATTGTCAGCATGACATTTTCCTTTTGAAAAATCTTTTGAACATGAACGCAGGCATAACGTCTTCATAAATAGTGGAAACGTTCAACATTTAATCTTTTCGGGACTTCCGGCGAATAGCACTCTAAGAGTAAACAATTCCTTGAAATTGGATTATGAACATGCTTTAAGATTTTGGGAATATCACCTTTGGATGCATGCTCTAAATGATTCTTTAGAAGAGCTTGTGCCCTCAAGCAAACACTGAAACAAACGTGAGCACCAGAGGCTTATAAATGGTGGGACCGCAGATTTTATTTTAAACCACCCGACACCTCCACTGAGTTTTCATATTATTATTTTTGTTGTTGCAATATGTCATTGGAGTTTTTTTAGAGCATTATTATTCCCTACCAAGTACAGTACTGATAAGAGTCTTTTTGAAATACCTTTCTTAATGCTGCCTTCTGCCAAAAAGGTTTGATTAAAGACATATAGTGAGACATCAAAAGGTGTTGTTTTTGTAGGTGAAGGAGACGCAGGACGTAACTGTACAGAACAGTTAATATTCTTGATTTCATTAAAATGAAGCATCACATAAGCACAATGACAATGATATATATATATATATATATATATTACTGATATATTTAAGACATCAGTGTACTTAGTGCTACAATTAGTAATTACAAAAGTTACAAGTTACAAAACTGTTGTTACAAAACAAAAGTTACAAGTTACAAAAAAGAAACATTTTTAAAGAAATAATAAAATTATGATTTTTTTTTTGTATGGTGTGTTCCTACTCTTCGTTTCAGATGCATACGTGTCTCGTGGTCTTTTGAGATTTCAAAGACGAGCACTTTTTTTGCTATAGTCAATACCGATTGTCTATCACATTTCTTATGTGAGACATATCCGGCTTTCACAGAAGGAATATAAAAAGTTTCTTTATGAGACAATAGACTTAACCTCAAGTTTTAAAGTTGCCTATTAAAACCAATTAAACGCTTGTCAGAGCTGTTGTCCACATTTCAGCTACATGAGTTTTCCTCCACGCCTGTATTCCCTGTCAGACCAGCAGTAACGTGAAAGTCCGGACTGCTTGTCACTCCCTTCCTCTTTTTTTTTTACCACCTTCATCTGATTGAAAAAAGATGTGGGTGGGTCTGAGTAAGATTGATGACGGACTGCAGCAAACAATCAGGCAGAGGTATCACAAACCATCTGTCAATGCCCAGATAAGACATGCAAGTGAGTTACCAGTGTGAAACACAGCCGGCATAAACGGATGTCCGACTCTTAAAAATTGATATTGAGGAGTATCTTTGAAAACTATATTGCAAGGCTACACAGCTAAAATCAATATCCACCACTTTTTTTTGAATGCCTGCAATCCCACCGGGCCAGACAGAAAGAAATGACTGATTGATGTATTTTTGGTTAAAAAATAAAATTATAATAAAACAGTGGTGAACTGAGATAATCAAGAACAAATAAAAGGATGACTCAAAGTGATATGCTTACCACTATCACAATGTAATCTTCACATTACTCTTTGGAATGAGGGATTTAAATTTTTTAACTCAGACTTGGGGAAAAAAATGTTTTAATCGGTATGTGTAATTACAGGATTTTTCAACATCCGTTCAGATCTTGGTAGACTGAAGTGTCATTATAAGAATGCACTAAAAAAGCTTTTAAACAAATCTTTAACTGCAACAGTTAAAACCCTCTTTGGACATTTGTTTTATTGACCTGAATGTGTATTTATTTAAAACGTTGGACCACATTATAAAAAGGAAACATTTTTTTTTCTTTTATCTTTAATTGGGACAGATAATCCTGCACGTCTTTGAAAACACAAGCAGTTCTTTTTGACCACATCCTGAACAATTTCAAGGACAGTTTGAATTATTAAAGTGTCTGTAACACAGACCCATTTTATTGCCATTTTAAAACACATGTACTTTTGCAATGTTTTATTTTTAATGAAAAAGTCTGCAATGCAGCCCCAGGGAAAAAAATAAAAAAATAAAAAATAAACACTAAAATAGTAGCAGAGATCTGTTTGCATTTTATGATGGATAGTGATAGGCCCGATATGAGAAATGTAATGGTGGTACAGCTAAAGTGTTCAGCATTAGGGAATTGATTCAATTCCCTAAGTTAAAGGTATCTGTGGAAGAACAGAGAAGCAAAGATGCTTGGGTTGGGAATTGAAGAATTGGTTACTGGAGGTTTAAGGTCTCATTTAATTTGATGGTTGAAAAAAAGTATAAAATATGCAGAAACTGGATGGCAATGAATGTAGCTCTAGAATGACTTTTTTTGTGAGTGGTTATGCTAGCATGTCTAGGGTTGACCACGGCGGGAATTTGATTGGGCTAGAAAGAGTTGCATGGGCAGCACTGAAATACATCTCAACATACAGAAAACCAGATGTACAACACTTTACAACGTAGCGAAGTCTTACGGACATTTATTTATTTACCAAATCTAACATTACAGTTAATAACTTATAAATAGTGCTGTGTAGTTAGATACATTTTTTAATAAAACTTTTACTGTAAGTTATATTACTGTAAAATAATGAGTAAATGATTCATTTGCCCTCCAGTAGGGCATAGGCCACCCGGGTGGCACTCTGGTCGGGGAGGGCATAGGCTTCGGGCCACTTCGTAAAGTAATCCATCGCCACCAGGATGAACCGGTTGCCTGACTCCGAGCGGGGGAAGGGACCCAGGACGTCGATTCCCACACGCTCCATGGGCGCCCCCACCTGGTGCTGCTGCATTGGTGCGCGGGGTCGGTCGAGGGGACCCTTCTGTGCCCGACACACATCGCAGGTCCGGCAGTGGTGAGCCACGTCTCAGTGGCACTGGCCCCAATAAAATCGCTCCTGGTGACCGGTGCCGGGTTGGCCGTGCACCATCTGGAGCACACTGGCTCGCAGCGCCAGGGGGACCACCAGCTGCCACCGCAGCTCTTCACTAGCCGGGACGCGCCACCCCTTGTACAGGACTCTAGGGTGTCCCACGCCGCACAGAGCGCCTTAACCCCACGGGGGTGGGGAGCGAGGGCGGCCCGGTCCGGACAGCTCCCGTTACTCACCCACTGCAGGACCGGCCCGACTTCTGGATCCTCTGCCTGCTGGCAGCCCAGCTCCTCGGGCGGCACCTTCGTGGGGCTCTGCCCTCTCCTCTGCCCTGGCGCAGTGCGAGGAGCTCTCGGCGAGTCACACAATAATTCCTCTCGGCACGTCTGAGTAGGCAACCACCCGCTCTCCGTCCGGCCCGGCCTGGGACAGGACGGCCCCCACCCCGGTGTTGCTGGCATCCGTAACCAGGATGAAGGGATTTCCCGGATCGGGGTAAGCCAGAACAGGGGCCCGGGTCAGGGCTTCACGGAGCTGGGCGAAGGCGGCGGCACAGGTCTTGTCCCAGAGAAAGCTATGTCCTTTCTTTGTGAGGTGGTGGAGAGGCCTGGCAATGTGGGCAAAGTCCCGGCCTCCTCCTCAACGCCGACAACTTCTCTTGCCAGGCGCTCGTCGGTTCGGTGGCCCCGAACCTCTCCTGCAGAGCCGTGACGAGGGCCTCGTAATCCAGCCACCGCTCTTCGGGTACATCCAGGAGAGCCTGGCGAGCGTCGCCCTCAAGGGACATAGCCAACTGTCCCGCTCGCTCTTCCCTGGTCCACCGCCCGGCCAACACCGCCAGATGGAACTGGGCCAGGTAGGTCTCCCAGTTGCCGGACCCACCAAAGCGCGGCAGCCGGATCTTCGCGCCCCCCGTCGTGGTGCTCCACCGACGGTCGCGGGTGCCGGCTCCGGCGCCGCCGCTCCCCTGGGGTCCCGTGGGCCTGGTGCTGCCCCCTGCCGGCGCCGTCAGTCATCCCCAGGTGCCGTCGTCCGTCCAGCGTCGATTCTCCCTGGTCCGGGGGTGGTGCTCCTCCTGCAGGCTGAGGGAGGCAGTGCGCTTCTCCAGCTCCTCCAGCTTTACCTGCAGTTCCCTCTTCTGCCTCGAGGTGGAGTCTTCCTGGGTCAATGTCAGGTCCATACTTCCCGGGCTGACACCAATGTAGCTTTTTTCGGGAGAGGTACTTCTCTTGCGCGGTTTCAAGCACAAGACCGACACTGTTTAACAGGAATAAATGCTCTTTATTTCGCACATGCGCTTACGACCGCCTTGACAAAGGCAGAACTGGCAGTGCAAAGAACTGGCAAGTACACAGAAACACCACCAAAGCCCTCAGAACCTTACCCAACCGAACGCAGTTTACAAAGACAAACAATACAACATTTTCGCCATCAACTAAAAACACAACCGGCACATAAAACACGCTATTTACTCTTAAAGTCCCGGGAGCCAGGCTTCCCAGCAGCCCCCGCGGGGATGGCTATAGCCCATTGGTAGGGGGAAGCGCTCCTAGCCATCCCCGTTACAGTATCATTTAACTTTCTGGTTGTAATTATTCTTATGATGATTGCAGCAGATAGTCAGGAAATGGGAAACAGCTGTGTTAATGTTTTTGAGAGCAGCAAATTATCCGTTTTTTCTTTTGTTTTAAGGGCAAACGGGCTACTGAAACATTTTTGTGTAGCTTGTTCCATTGTTAGCGGGGGATACTAAGCATTTTTTTTGTTGTATTTTATTTCACTTCCAAAAGTATCGGTAATACCAAATATGTATAATTGAGCCCACTGCTTTCATCTAAAAACCATGATAAAATAAAATATCTTTGTTGACTTGCTTGCTTATAACTATATATATTATAAAACATGTCTCAAATATCAAAATTTTGCTATATGCATGTAAATGGTATGTATTTCTTAATCAGATTTCTTGGTAACATTCCAGACACAACAATTAATAATTCTTTATCTTACGTGTAAATCCACATGTAGTTACATTATGGAACACCATTTGTGCAAAAAGCCAATTTTGTACGTCTTAAGACGTTTGTACGTGTAAATACGAGAATTTGGATCATCTAGACTGCCATGCTATTGGTTGGCGTCAAAATACCTACCCCTTTTTGACGTATGGTCTCTTACATACGTGTCACGCTTCTTACACCAGTGATTTTGTATTTGGGACAGTCCATATGTGTGGGGGAGATCAACTTCTGCGGTTTAACCTGAAGTGTGTAAAACCCTGATGTTACACACTCCGGTTTGCGATTCTGTGGAAGGAAATTTTAAGAAAGTGAAGTATATCCTGTGTGTATTCTCTAAAGTAATATTACAATTTTAATCAAGAATGTAGTCAATTATTACAAGAATGTAATCAATCATACACTGGAAATGAAAACTACTGAGAACAAATGGTACTTTAGCGAACAATCAAATTAAATGTTGAATATGATATTGTATACAAGCTTTATTTTATTCTCAATTACTAACCAGTAGTTTACCAAATGCAGTTGTTAATAATTTCACTGTCAATCAATATTATTTCTTAACCTTAATTCATACGAGGTAGGTTAGGTGAATTGTTTTCTCTATTGCAATAATCATTATAGGGTTTCCCCTCAGCAACTTATGAATTGGTAGCACCCATTTTTCTAACGTCTTAAGACGTTTAAAATAGTCCATGTCAACATGTACAAACGTCTTAAGACATACAAAATTGGGTTTTGGCACAAATGACGTTCCATACTACATTGTTTCGTAGTGGGTCAATGGTCAGAACACTGCTGCTGTGTAAACCGCAACCTTGGATACCATAGAGCTGGTTTATGACAAGCCAAAATGTAATTTAGAGATATCTCAAAATGCATATAAGATATCTGAAATTCCATTTGAGATGTATCAAATAGGAAGCCAATTACCGTAATTTCCGGACTATTGAGCGCACCTGAATATGAGCCACTAACTTTAAAAAAAAAAAAAAAAAAAAAAAAAATATATATATATATATATAAGCCGCAGGTTTCCACGTTGTAACATGAGATATTTACACAGAAAGATGTTACACAGAAAGATTTGTTTTTAACTTTTAATTAAATACGTAACGTAAATGCTTTTTTCCGAACAGTGCCTGTAACATGGCTGGTTAAAAAAAAAAATACAGTTTTACAGCAGCTCTATTTCCTTCTTCGACAGCCAGATCGATCGCCTTTAACTTGAAAGCTGCAT
>JAOVYW010000074.1:9241615-9253718 GCA_025775045.1 Hiodon tergisus | reverse complement strand
TATAGGTATATAATTAGCATGGAAAAATAGGAAAGCCTTGCACTCAAATCTTAACTACTACCTCCATGGCCATTAAAATTTTATAAGCTGGTCTAAATTTGTTCACTACTCATTTGAGGCAGGAATGAAATGGCAGAAAAATGCGCAACAACTGTGTTTTAACAGGCCGTATATTCTCTTAGACCCAACAAAGTACCGCTACAGCCCAGAGAGGCCTAAGACGGCCACATTTTGCCAGTCAGAGGACTTCCCCAGCAGGCAGAGTCAGGGTTGCTACCAATCAGGTGAGTGTTTGGTATACAGAGCACATTCAGCTGCCCCTCTTTTTTTGGTTTTATTTGGAACTAAACGTCAGACCAAATAATACTCTATAAGCACTGTAAGGCAAGAGTGTGTGCTTGTGCCTGTCCTATTCAATTTCTTCTATGTGTTACAAAACTCCTGCACAAAGATTTGAAATGACGTGCGGTGACCTTAGACTGCAGATTGGATGGGAAGCTCTTCAACATCAGGAGGCTCCAAGCTGCCACAAAGCTTCAAAACTTGAGTTCCAGAATACAATGATTGCACACTTGTGGCACAAACCCTAGAAGCCCTACCAACTACCATCTCTGCCCTGTGAAAGCATACACCAGAATGGGGTTCTCTGTCAATATGGTCACAGAGGTCCTATGCATGAACCACCCATTTACTACATGGCAGACTCCTCACTTCTTGCTATTGTACCTTTCAAAGCAGCAAGATGTACCTACATACCAAATTGCAGTCTAAACGGCTGGAAGTGAAACAGATAGGTCCATAGGTACTATAAATATATAGTACTTCAAATATCACAAAGAAAAGAAAGACCATATATTTACATATGCTTAAAGAGATGGTGCTCCATAGCTGTTTGAGAGTAAAAAGAACTTAAAGTTAAATTAATATTATTTTTACTGAAAATGTAATCTTTTGTGTGCAGGTTTTCAATATACACCCCGTGGACAGTTTAAGTACACCACCCCGTTCATTAAAATTGTTTGCTCCTACAAAACTTGAGTGTGGCTTGCTATATAAAGCAGGCAGACAGCCATCGAGGCATTCAGTAACTGTTCAAGGGAATGTTAGAATGGGCATAATGAGTGACCATATAATTGATCTCATTATTGATATTTCCTGGGCTTTTCATGCATGACAGAGTCTTGGGTTTACCCAGAATGGTGTGACAAACAAAAAACTTCCAGCCAGTTGGCTCCCTTAATGCAAACTGAATATCTGAATAGTCTTGCTGACCAGGTGCATCGCTTCATGGCTTAAGTTATGCTTCATCACATGGATCCAGCAGAATAAAGTGCCACAAAAACACCTATCCTGCCTGAGTAGTTCCAACAACATGACAACAAATTGAATTTCTAAGAAGATCACAGCATAAATGTATCGCTTTACAATCTGCAACAAGTTCGTAGTATAGTGAGATATACTGAGCCTCTCTTTAGACACCTTAGCAATGACTGGATGCACATGGGACATAGAGGAAAGGACATGGACTTGGTAGGTGGTATGAGTGCATTTATTAATATAATTTCATCCAATTATGAGCATATTTCCATGACTGGAAATGTCTCAGTAGATTTGAAATATGCTAGTGAGGGACTACTGACGGATATCCAAAAAGCTAAACTTTTCCAATATTTATTATGACATGTAGTAACCTACATATTATATTTGGAAGTAGAAAAAACAACCACAAATATATAAACGAGATATTGAGATCGGCATGATGGTGGGTTGTTTTTTTCCCAGTTGTGTGAAATCTCTACATAATTGTGATTATTGCAAATCTCAACAGAGGCAGTGGAATTTTTCAAGTTAGCTAGCTAACAACATTAACGATAGCTAGCAAGAAATTCGTAAAAAAGTTTGTCAATTATTTCCTGCTAGCTTGGGAAATAGCTAGCTAACAGTTACATGGTTGTTGCACCTCCTCTGGCCTTCTCTCATGCCTCCTCTGGGAGGCACATCCTACAGCTTGAAAAAAACCCCCACAACTGCTGATTTAGTCTATGAAATGCAGAAATGAAAATGGTTACTCATACCAACAATTTATGTCACTGTTTTTCTTTTAGAGCCATCCAAACAAATCCTAAAAGCCACTAATGGTAACGTATTCCATCTATAACAACACTCCTCATTGCCTTCACCCCAATTAGCAACACAAAGCTTCAAGATTATTAACATAAAAAAGTAATTCAGCTGTTTTTTATACCTTTTATAACTTTAGTTTTTATAACCTATTTACACAGTTTCTGTCAAACAAGCATATGCCGTTAAAATTGAAACATTGGATAATGGGACTTCTCTCACTGGTATAAAGTGAACTCTAGCAATTTTCATGATTGTTCCCTGCACCATGAATCATCTTTTACTGGACATTATTTGTACATCTCTGTTGGTGAAAAATACAATAGGATAAGAATGCTTTAGCTTTGACACATTCCATGCTCTACATGATCACATAAGTAAACAAGGGTTACCTGCTAGGCCTTGCCTGTGAATCATTCTGACTTTTCAGCTCCACATATAGCTCCTCACCTAACGGTCCAGAAAAAGGACACCTGCTCTCTCTTTTTCCTGGCACGTTACATAAAATTCCCAGTTAAATGTTTGTTCTGAGCGTTACTGCCGCTTCCAAATTAGTTTACACTTTGCTCTGTCGCTGAGATTACGTCTTGCAGCCATGCTAGCTCTAAATATGAGGTTGGAGATGAGATAATCATATGTTACCAATGGTGATCAAACTCAAAACTGATACTACCTTTCCAATCGCTCAGAATTTAGAAAATGCTCAGTATGCTCATCTGTATGCTCAATTTGTATGCTCAGTATGCTCAATTTGTTTGCAAAATTAATATCAGTAATTAATTTGATCGGCATTGCTAACATGCAAAATAAACATTTGATTATTTCAGAGGGAGTATTGAGAACTTTTATCCAATCATTATGCCTGCCACAGACCAGGGTACTCATAAGTGTGGCTTTGCAATAAGTTGCAAACAAGGTGTAGATAAAAAGGCCACTGTTCATTGTTCCATTACAAATTGGTAGAGCCTGGTGTTTGGCATCACGATATGTGCTGGTGAAGTCTAGGTATTGCAGTATTACCTGTCATTCTTCAGTATGCATTTGTATCAAGGATTATGATATATGACAATATGACTAACAGGGAATATAAACAAAATGGAGTGAGTTTAATGGATCAATGTCACGCAGTTCCTGTTGACCTTATAGTTTGTTACTTACAATATTTATTTTTCATCTCTTTTGGCCCCTTTGTTGGTGCGCATCCTTCAGCTAATATCAAGGTAAGCATGAACTGGTCAGCATAAAGCCTTGTGCAAGATTTCTTCCTCTTTGCACTTGTAATCTAGTAATTGTCATATTTCTTATTTTCCACAAGTTTAAAAGTGTTAAAATCCAAACATTCACTTGCGTCTTACAGAACAGTGTATTAAAGAAGAGTTTTCTTGGCAATTTGAAATCAGATTGTTTCTAGGAGTTGTCAATTTTATTTTGTAGTTTTTGGCAGTTTTATTTTCTCATAATACATGGATGTTGGCGTGAGTGAACACACGTGGTGAAGTTAACTAGCTAGAATTTTTTTAATCTACTCTTCACGCTCTGATTTGATTAGCTTTAGTTAAAAGCTCATCCCCGTTGTTGATTCTACCTGTTGAATCGGGTTTGACAGCCGCTGTCGTTCTGAACACACCAATCCATCGGCATGCCGATAACGCCAGACGCCCGACCGTCAGGTGGGTGTGTTCGGGCATAAGAAACTGGAAGGGTGGCCTGCCACACCGGTGCGTGCAAGAGTTCCATTTTACAGTCCATTCTTCCACCACTGTTCAAATAGCCCAACAGTCTGCATGTTCTCTGGGAACAAAAGTCAAGCAAAACTGTTTGCGAAAATTTCTATTAAAATCTCTTTAAGTAAAAGCTGCACATGTTGTATTTCATAACACAACATATTTGTGACTTTACACTACAGCATGCAGACAATGATGGGGCCCTGATGGCTGACCCATGTTCCACGCGGGCCAGCACTGGCATCAGCAGTCTGGGCTTTAGCCTAGGCAAGACTGAGACTGAAAGGCCTAGAGTGAAGGAGGATGAGGAGGAGCTTGCCCCCAGGAAGCACTTCTTTCAGAGGTTTAGCTCAATTGACTGTGAGGAGCCTAGGCCAGGGTCCCCATCCTGCAAGTTGGGGGAAGAGCAAGAAAAAGAGGGGGAAAGTGACGGGGATGATATTTGGATGACGGATGACCAGATAACCGACTTTGCCAGTTCCATGCTGGCTGCCATCTCCTGCTGGCACTACCGAGCCAGGGCTTTACTTTCGGTTCGAGTCACTATGGTGAGGCTCTCTCACGCCTTTTTTTGGCCTTGTCGTTCATCACACACTGCTGGTGTTCTAACTAACTGTTTCCCGTTTTTTTGCTTGGACGGAACTGACAAGGAATTATGATAACCACTAACAATACTTGATGTTGTATGCAAGCTTTGAAACAAGCGGTGACAACTTATTCCATAGTGAACTTTTTAGTCTATCAAAAAGAGGGATGTGTGAGTTATTTTAATTGTAGGATCAATTTCATTTATTGCCCAGAAAAAGCAAACAAAATTGTTGACATGGTTAATGGTATTCAAAAAGCTAATCAATTTTTTACGAATGGAAATATAGTGGATCTCATGCCTTGCACTTTTTATTCCCTTTTGTCCTTTACAGTTGTGTGCATGGAGGAAGCAGTGGTCACCTAATGTGGTTGTGCCTGATTACTTACCAGTCATGTAGTGGATTGGTCTGCGTGCTTGTCTTTGGGCTTTGCTTTGTTTGTGTTTTGAATGACTTTTATATATAAGCAGGTATGCATGCAGATTAACGAAATATATTAACTGACCCTTGAATTACCAAAAAACTAAAACAATTCCTGTGGATTGGCATATGTGGCAAGGTATTGTGGTAAATAACCAAGTATAATATGAGGTAACAGACTTTGTTCATGGGGTAAAGCTTAATATCTATCCACCCAAGAGGTGTGTAATTTAGTAATTATAACACAAATATGAATTATTACTTTTTTAGCTCAAACGTGTGCATGTTTACTATTGGTATTATCGAACTTTCCACTGAAAAAAAATAATTTATGTGCTTGGCATTCTTGCTTCTGAAAATGATAATTGAATGATTGTACAAGAACAATATCTGTTGGAAAGATAGTTCCTACCCAGCTTGTTCACTAATATCTTGCTGTTAAAATATATCTGCTCTATGTTTTGTGAAGTATAGGTCAAATGCATTTAAGGAAATTAGCACCCCATAAGAACAGACTGCCAATGTTGCTCAATGTTCAATGTTAAGGATGAAGAGGAGTGTGCAGAGAACATGTTAAAAATAGAGAAAGGCCAACCGGCAGATGGAGAGGAGACACTGGATACAGCCACAGGCAGATCCTTAACTGACCAGGTAAATATAAGGCCAAGGCTACCTCTGGTTTTTGCCGCTGTTCTTACTGTTGTCATATCAAGTAATCATTCTTTTTTCAATAAAATAGATGGTATATATTTCTGTTTTCTTCCACTTGTCTTTGGAACTTGCCTACTACTATAAACATTTTCTTCTTGTTTTTAGTCATGAGATGTTTTTTTCTATATGTGTAACATCGTACAAAGCCGAAGGGTGAACCCAGACTTTTATTTTTCAAGGCAACCAAAAAAACAAGGAGGGCAGGAGTCATTGTCAAGGCAGGCAGTAGTCAGGCGCATGGTGTCAAAATCCAAAGTGGGAAAATCCGGAAGTCATTGTTGAAAGGGTAGGCAATAGTCGCTAATGTGGGAACAGTACAAGGAAGGGCAATCGGCATTGGGGAAACAAAAGGTTGGTCTTAACAATGATGGTCAGGCCCTAGGAAACAACTGCTCAAACTTGAAAGTAAGTAAACAACCAACAGGACATTGCATGGAGTATAAAATGGGATAAATCAGGAAACAGGTCTGGGGAGTGCTGGACAAACGAGTACAGAGAGTAAGTGCATATGGTGTTGAAGGAATATTAATAGGTTAATTAGCACATGGTGCTGTGGAATGTCTCAGAGTCTAGTCTTCGGGAAAGTCTGAGTTCCATATCAATTATTGATCGGTAAACTAATTAACGTTCTTTTGCCTTAAAGTTCTGAAATACATACGGTGATACATTGATAATTCCTGGTTGATAAACATTGTATGTATTACAAAAAATGTCAAAAGTAGGTTAGGTAACATTCAATTTTTTTCCACTTGCTCGAACAAAGTCCATACTACAGACCAATGTGTGCTCCTCCGGGGAAACTGAGGTTCTGGCGGAGGCCATGCTGTCCGACTGTGAATTAGCCGACAACACTACAATCTACGGACCGCCCTACTGTTCGGAGGAGCGGCAGTCAGGGACACCCCTATCTGAACTAAAATCCCTAAGCAAGGAATCATTCTCTTCATCTGAAGATGAGGAAGAGGTGGAGACGGCATCAGAGAGTGGGGCTTGCAGCATCCTCCCCTCTTCTGTCCTGGACCAGGCCAGCGTTATCGCTGAGCATTTTACCAGCTGCAGCCGGCGGGGAAGCTTGACACTGGAGGACCTGCACCCTCCGAACAGCCCCAGCGCCAGACCAGTTAGTCATAGTAGCAGCGCCCTGTGCCTCCGCCACGAGGCTCAGGAAATTAGGCCCCAAAGTCCATTCATCCAGGTTCCCCCTGAAGCCAAACTCCTCTGTGATCTCGGACAAGCCCCCAATAATAGGAGGGAGTCCACCCTCTCTAGACAAGATCAGCTGCTCATTGAAAAGATCAAGAGCTACTATGAACACGCTGAGCATCAGGACTCCAGCTTCAGCCTCAAACGGAGGGAAAGTCTGACCTATATCCCTGCAGGACTGGTTCGTAACTCTGTCAGCCGGTTTAACAGCATACCCAAGGATAAAGGTGTCAGCATGGAGACAAAGTCTGCCCCTGCCATAGCCACCAGTGGCTCCCCTGTCTCCTGCATAGTATCAGACATGGACAAGGAACACGGACCAATACACTATGGCTTGGGGAATAAAAACTATGTGGATTCTGAGGCTGTCAAGGACAGGACTCACAGCTTTCCTCTCAGAGACGAGACGTTCCAATCCTCCATGGAGTTAATCAGGGCATGGCAGGACATGGAGAAATCTCCAGTGACCAGGCAAGCCTCCAGGGGAGTCAGTCCCTGTCTGTCTTCGAGCGGGGATCGCTCTGGTGATTGCAGTGAGCCCTTGTTGATCATGGAGAAGCCTACCGTCACGGATCCTGAGCTTGGCCGGTCTGCCTGTCCGGAAGAGAACCTAGGACCCCAGGACAAAGCCAGGACACAGGACAAATGGGAATCCATCCCCAGAATCATTCCCCTGGGGTCAGACATGGAGGAAGAGTTGTTGTTGCAAGACAGAGAGGAGAAGGCAAAGCGCAAAGTTTTTCAGCTTGCGCGGCAGTATAGCCAACGCATCAGGAGCAGCAAACCATTAGTGATGCAGAAGAGCCCTGAAACCCAAGAACTGCATAACAAAGGGAGTCTGCCCTCAGTACAGGAGGAGAAGCCTGAAAGAGACGATAGAGGTAGGTCCCTTTGTACCTAATTGTTGAGGTGTGCCCCATTGTATCTAAAACATTCTGTGTGAATACCCTGGATAAGACAAGTATATAAGTATTTATAAAAAAGTGTCCAAAATCCACAAAATTTTATTTGTAACAACAGGTCCTAGAGATTTAAATTTTAAGAGATTTCATAGTGGCAATTGAACACAAATATTTAATATATGCAATGCAGACCACAATTTGTCAAAATGGTTACTGAAACAATTTTGATGGTGTCAGCTTTCAAAGATTAACAGTTTCAGATTACCAATAGTTTAAAATATACAGACTTGATCAAATTTGTTGGTACCCTTACAGCTCATTGAAATCATTCTTCCTGAAAAGTGATGAAACTCAAAGCTATTGCATCATCTATACTTGCATGCCTTTGGTATGTCATATAATAAAGCAAAGAAACTGTGAAAATATAGTAATTATTGCTCATTCTACAAAGAAATTCTAAAATGGCCAGGACACATTTATTGGTACCCCTTAGAAAAGATAATAAATAATTTAATTATTCGTTGATTTAAATAGTATCAAACATGTCTTCTATCTTGTAATCAGTCATTCAGACTATTTAAATGGAGGAAAGTAGTCACTGTGCAATTTGGTATCCTTCTGTGCACCACACTGAGCATGAACCAGAGAAAGCAAAGGAGAGAGTTGTCTGAGAATATAAATAATAGAAAATAATAGACAAGCATGGTAAACGTAAAGGCTACAAGACCATCTGCAAGGAGCTTGATGTTCCTGTGACAACAATTGCAAATATTATTAAGAAGTTCAAGGTCCATGGAACTGTAGCCAACCTGTGTGGAAGGATACAGAAGGATAGTGCGAATTGCAGAAAAGGATCCAAGGATACTTCCAAAGAGTTACAAGTTGAACTCCCAGGTGAAGGTACGTCAGTTTCTGATCGCACTAAAATGCATGTTGACAAGCTACAAAACTTCTGGGAGAATTTCCTTAAGTCAAAACTCAAGCTTTTTGGCAAGTCACATCAGCTCTATGTTTGCAGACAAATTTTTTTTTACTTTCATATAAAAGAATCCTATACCTACAGTGAAAGATGAAGGAGGCTCGGTTATGTTTTGGGGCTGCTTTGGTGCACCTGGCACAGGGTGCTTGAATCTTGAATCAGGGCACAATTAAATCTTGACTATCAAGGCATTCTGGAGCGAAACGTACTACCCACTGACAGAAAGCTCTGTCTCAGTCACAGGTTATGGGTCCAACAGGATATCCAACAGGATAATGACCCAAAACACACAGCTAAAAGCACCCAAGAATGGATAAGAACAAAACATTGGACTGTTCTGAAGTGGCCTTCTGTGAGTCCTGATCTAAATCCTATCGAACATAGGATGGAAAGAGCTGAAACTTGCAGTCTGGCGAAGGCACCCATCAAACCTGAGACAGCAGGAGAAGTTTTCTCAGGAAGAGTGGGCCAAACTACCTGTTAACCTATTGGGGGTTGGGGTTTTTGTGGAGGGGTACCAACAAATTTGACCACGTATGTACCACCTGTATATTTTTGTATATCTGTAAATGCATTTAAACTAAGAAAAGGATTTAGTCAATAGCAATTTACTTGGATGACGTGAAACCATTAGAAACCATCAGGGAAACCATGAAAGAGTAGGTAATTGAATTATGAATATTGGGAACATCTATAAAAATAAAATCAAACACTTTTATCGATTAAAAAAGCTCAGTCTTTGGTATCAGAAAAACATATTTTTAAGTCTTTTTGTTCATAAATATTTTAGCTAAGAAAGTTGATTACCAAGATGCCCAGTAACCTTGTTTACATGCCTTGCTGTGTTTTACAGGTGAGCAAAATTTGACCCTTCACTTGACCTCGTATGACCAGGTTGTTCTGGATGAGCTTATTCCAACCAAGTCAATGAGACCGCCCAGCCCTGATCCCACAGTGGACTCCGGGGGCAACCCCTGGGTTACATACCTCAGTATTCAGCACAACACGCCGCAGGCCGAAAGCTTTCCGTGGCCCGATGTGCGTGAGCTGTGTTCCAAGTACACCCCCCAAAGACCAGAGGACATGCTCCCTTCTACTGGACGTAGCTGCTCCGAACCCCAGAAGATGCCCAAGGGAAGCCCCAGGAGGCACTCCAGCTACAGCGTTACACTGGATTGTTTGCCAGCTGCTGTCTCTCAGCCACACCCTGCCCATGAGCCCATGAATGCCCCGCCTCGGCTCTGCAGAGCGGGCTCCCTGGACCAAAGACTGAGCAGTTTTCGACTCGACCAGCTCCACAGCCTCCACAGTCAAGACCCCAACCGCAAATACTACATCTCCGGCCAAGCCAGCCTGCCTGGGGGGTGCAAGGTCATTGGTGAGAATAAGAATGCTGTGGACCCCCACCAGGTCAGCCAGGAAGAACAGCTGAAGGTAGAAATTGTTGTGGAAAAGAAGAAAGCGGAGGAGAATGAGGAATGTACCGATGATAACTACGTACAAATCCGTTCCCCAACATCCCGAGAAAAGATCTCCATCATGGCGGTCATAGAACGCTGCAGAGCATACCAGGAGTCAGAAGAGTACCAGGGAAGAGAGAGGGGTGGGCCCAAGGAGGTGCTGGCAACTCTGAGTGGGAAAGGCAAAGAGAAAGAGCAGGGTTCATGCACAAGCAAGCAGCTCGAGGGCAGCAAGAAAACAGGGCAGGGTACCAATCTGAAGACTGACAGTAGCCAACATAATGCGGTGAAAAACTTAAGAGAAAAATTCCTCAATTTGAAATAAAACAAATGAACATAATTAAGTTACACTTACTTTTTGTGTAAGTAAATGCAAAATAAGACCTTATAAGAAAACCAGGTTATGTATTTGTCTTGATAATGTCCTGGTTATTGTTAATTATTAATTATAAATACTTAAATGTATTGCAGACTCATGCTGTAGATATAAGATATTTACATACATATGCATTCACAGATTGTTAATTGGTAACCTTGCTAAACTGTTTTCTTAATTGGCAGCAGAATTTGATTTTGTGGTTCTTAAAGCAAATCAATTATATATTTTCTCTGTCTAGCAAAGATTTAAAAAAGGATTTTGTGAGTATTTTTGTCCTTCCATTTATGTGTTCAGACTTTAAAAGAAAATCCATTGTAATATGATAACTTATGAAAATAGTTAAAATTAAGAGATTTCCAGTACCTATCCAATATCAACTTCACCACCACCCCATTCTTTAGCCTTCCCTAATTATCACTTATTTGCAATCTCAGAAACAAATATTTTAACAATATTAATACTTGTTGAAATGTCAATATTACATTAAACTTTGCAATAAATACTGAGATTTTGTCAGCTGTCTATGAATATGTTTTCTTTTCCCTAATACCCAATCTTTAGTTATGTGAGATGCACATACTATAAGAATCAATAGAAATTTTGGAAATTTTCTTCATATTTTCTATTGCAATTTTAACATCAGAAAAATGGATATTTTCTGTGGCATAAATACTCTCAAACCTTGATGTTAAAGAAGTAAGTCTCCCAATTGATTGTTAGAATTAATATTAGTTAATGTAAGACTAAATCTGTCCTAACTGTTTAAATTAATTAAGTATAAACCTTGTTTAATACAAGTCATATACTTGAAACACTTGAAAACATTTACTGCTTCTATAATGAAACTGTAGGTGGAGTAGGTATCAGTGTTGTTTTGTTATTTTATATCTGTTATCTGTAAGTTCTTAGAATAGTTTAATATAATGACTTTAATCAACATTTAAATGAAATAAACTGAAAACACGTGGTAAAAATATGACGACTTTATTAACATTGGGTTCAAAGACAATACGAAGGACAAGACATGGACGTAATGGTGGACAAGGGAATTTAAGCCAGATGAAGAGAAAATGGCAGAGGAGTAGTAAAATACGTGACTCAAACAAAGCATGACCCGAGAATCTATGAGGGTGATATGAGAAAGGCTAGATTGAGCATGAAAAAAAGGGTTTAGATGAACAGCAAACAGTCCTTGCATTTCTAAATTGTTCAACAAACCTGAGACAAAAAGCACCCATTTCTTTCACACCACAAATATGCACTCACACTAACATGGGAGGTACAAAGCTAAGGAGCACATGGATTCTCCCCTCTAAACACACTTATTAGAGAACAGACATCAGAATCAGGCGAGAGTTTGAAGCGGCAAAGCAGCAGGTAGCTTGAGAAAGTCAGTCCTCATTTTAAGATAGCAAGGAATATATTCATCGGTGGGGATATTTCCGAGTTTCAAACGGACTCTGTGGAAACATCAAATGCTGTCGGCAGGATTCAGACTTAGACGGAGACATTTCGGCGGATAAGTGATTTAGCCTGAGTAATTTGCAAAGCAAAATACTCTCAGAGATAGAGGAAAGACAGAGTTGTCAGAAGTGGGATTTGAACCCACGCCTCCAA
>JAOVYW010000074.1:9207944-9224417 GCA_025775045.1 Hiodon tergisus | reverse complement strand
ATAAACAGAAAATAAACAATAATCGCTCTTCAGGGCTCCCCCTCACGGGTTCACCCCAAACACAATAAACTAAAATACCAAACCAAACAAAATACCGATCAAATTAAATTTAAACAAAGACGAAATGTCGGCATCCACTTCACCCGAGTCGACTCTTTCTTCCGCCTTTTCTTCTGCCGCTTTGACACCCCGGAACCAGTTAATCAAACACACCAACAGAACAATGACACAACACATTATTTACCGTGTTTTTCTGCAGCTAAAGTCCGGGAGCCAGGCTTCCCAGCAGCCCCCGCGGGGATGGCTCCAGCCCATTGGCAAAGGGGGAATGCACCTAGCCATCCCCGTTACACAGCCCCCTCCTCAGGTTTATTATTTATTTAATGGCATAGCCTGCATAAAAACACAATAATCCTGAAAAAAATATACACACGTACGTATCAGTTTAAACTATAAAACAATAATAGCTATTAATGTTGTACTTTTTTTGTCTATGGTACTTTTATTTTGAAATTTGAACTTTAAATGAAAAATCCAACCGGAAATAGAATTACTGTCTCGACTCACTTCATCCTGCTAAAACGCAGCACGCGCCATCCCAAGTTAGAAAGCAAATCTGGATTTAAAATATAATTTAAACAGCATACAAGCGCATATTTACGATTTCACAGTTGAAATAGGTGAGTTTTGCTATTACGTGTGTTTTCGAATGTGGAATATTTTAACGTTTTCTTTTTTAAGGCGGCACTGTGCTAACATAAGTCTTAATTTAGGCCTGTGCCGTGCGTGTCCTCACGCTGTCCACGATTCTGACTACTCTCTAGATTGCTTTTGTGGTATGAAACAAATGCTGTTGAATATACTTAATCGTTTTACAGCTTATGATAATTAGCAGTTAGTTTCAAACGCTTATCTTCGCTATCCACTAAGTAAAAGTTATTATACTGGTTACCCAGTAACAGTTTACTATTGGTATTGGCTATTGCTAGCTAGTTTGATAAAGCCAATTCCGAAAAATCGAATCGATCCTAAGTCAATGGAAATTTCACTTCAGAAAAGGTTTATTTGTTAGTGTTGAATAATATATAAGTTAATGACTTACAAATGAAACTTCTTATATATGTGAAATTTCAATTAGCACTTATTTTTTTGTAGAGTAGTCCTCGCTATCTGCTGTGCTTTTATGCACTTAGGTAGTTTACTATGTCAACCGTGTATTATCGATTGACATTGTAGAATCTTATTCCACTGTTAGAAATGAGAGCTGTTAGAATTTGTTTTTAAGGGTTTCAGTTTAAATAATTCTATTGAGTTTACTAGGGGTTTTTTTCCCGTTGGACTAAGAAATAGCAGGTATATGTTTTTTTTTTTTAAAGGTTGCTTGAAGTTTTGTTTAGCTTGAATAAAACCAGCTGATAGCTGTCGAATTTAGCTGATTAGAGCATGACCGAATGCTGATTTTTCATCCCAGGCAACATCCTGCTGTTGACTAGGAACTTTACATTGGTTTTGTGGCATGCAGCTGTGTAGAACTGGAAATAACTATATACGGGGCAAGTGAGCTTTAATAATGATTACTTGCATGTAACTCCTCAAAAACTTAATGTCTACATAGGAACAGAGTTGGATAAAAATTTTAAAAATATCTACTTAAGTGCCAGACATTTCTGATTATAGATTTCAATTGATTTAGCTAAACAAAACTGTAATAAGGGCTTCAAAGGGTTGAGTGACCCCCACATTCCAAGGATCAAATGATACCATAAGAGACCCAAATAACAAAATATTTATTAAGCTTTTGTTTCTCTCTAGCGTGACCGTTCTGCAGCGATGTCTCGTTTCTTTGCAACTGGTTCTGACAGTGAGACAGAGGAGTCTTCCTCAGGAGATGAGATCACTCCCAAAGCCCCTGGCACCACCTTCACAAAGCAGTCAGTATCGTCTTTAAATTAATCCAGTCTGTCCATTGCTTTATCTTTTCAACCTTCTAACTTAACTGTGGTTCTCTCTCAGGTCTCTGTTGCTCAGTGACGATGAGGAAGATACTAAGAGGGTGGTTCGCAGTGCTAAAGATAAGAGGTCAGTCTGGACCCCAATGGTTTACTCATGCCATTTTCTCCAGGTATTCTTCACAACGTCTGTCTTAACTGATAACTAGTATGTTAATTGTATGATTTGGGTTCCAGATTTGAGGAGCTGACCAACTTAATCAAGACCATCCGGAATGCCATGAAGATCAGGGACATGGCAAAATGTTTAGAGGAGTTTGAGCAACTATGTCGAGCCTTCCTCAAGAGCAAGACTATTGTAGACAAGGAGGGCGTGCCTCCCTTCTACATCCGACTTCTGGCTGATTTGGAAGATTACCTCAATCAGGTGACCCCCCCCACAGTTTTTCCAATATTACTACTATACAGAAACTGTTCACCCACTGTACAATTAAAGGTTAGGAAGTGTGTGTTCAGGCAGACACGCAGTCTTTGTAACACACCTTTTTTTTTGTCAGCTGTGGGAGGATAAAGAAGGAAAGAAGAAGATGAACAAGAACAACGCTAAAGCACTTAGTACCCTCCGACAGAAGATCCGCAAATACAACCGTGACTATGAGACTGAGATCGCCAGTTACAAGGAGGTTTGTTACTGGGGATTGATCAAAACAGCATGTGCCTTGATATTTCTACCATACCTAATATATAATCTAGATAAATGTGGTCGTCTGTTCTTCATTGCGGAGTATAATCTCGGACCATAACTGCTCTCTCTAACATTAACTACATGGGCATTGTTCTTTGATTGTTTAGTTTTCAATGATTTATATTCTCTCCTGATCCAAGAATCCTGAGCAATCTGCAGATGAGGAGGAAGAGAAGGAAGAAGGAGACTCGGGTAATAACAATAGCAATAACTATTTATAAAGTTCTTTGCTTACAATGCATACAAAGTGTTTCACAGAGCAAACATAACAATGGATAAAATAAAACATAGAATGGAAAAATTGGATAAAGGAATAAATGGCCGGAAATGAATAAATGAAAGTTTGAAAAGCTGCATGTTTAAGCATGCTTTTAAAGATGGCACTGGGTCTGAAGCCCTAATATAGCATTGTTCCCACACGTCCTGGAAAACATTGAAATCAAGATATTTGAAGCATGAAAAATATTAAATATCCTAGAAAATACATGGGGAATTTAGTGGCATTGCAAATTCAGAATAGTCAGATGGGCTTTGGGCTACAATTTTTATTTGATATTTGAATGTTAACAAAAATAGCTAACTGTAGTGTGATCTCTGTAGCAACTACAGAACAGTAACTGGCTACCTCACTTATTGCTCAAATATTTGTTAGCAGAAACCGTGTCGATGATATGCGTACTGAGCTTCGGTCTGTGATAACTGTCACGAATATCTGCTTGGATAAGGTCTGATAGTAACATTTTTAAATGTAACCTAGGACATCACATTTGCCATGACACTGACTCTTTCTGCTCATAACTTCCACATGCCCTGCGTTCGGCATATTATAATAAATATATTTAATTATGTAACCGAGCTGTTTTACTGCAGATAGGCTGTTTTGTCTTTTTGACGTGGTTCAGTTGAACTTAGTTTTCTTTCATAGCAGCAAGTTATCCAAGTTAAGCAGCTTTTAAGAAAAATCTCTCATTCGTTGCTTGACACAATTCATAAATATTGACGTGTGTGCGCTCGTTTATGGATGTGTAATTTGGGGTTTTACGTGCAAATGAATGAAAAATTGCTTGAAAAGAGTGGGAACTATAATAGTCCGAAAGACAATAAAATTGGCACTCCATATGCTCAATCTCTTCTTGTCCCGAGTCAGGTTAGTTATGATTAGGAGTTCTTTAGTTGATGATTTCAAGGAAGGAAAGGGAAGAATTTTCTGAGTGGCGTACTGGTGGTCCTTTGGATTGAAGAAACTCACAAAACTCATCCCCTGCTTGTCTCCCGTACCCAAGGCTCATCTTCTGAGAGTGACGGAGAGGGGGGAGAGGAGGGACCAACAAATAAAAGCGCCTTCCTTAAAAAGAAGCCAGTCAGTGAGCCACTTCCAGATGCCAAGAAATTCCTCAAGACTGCAGAGGTAAGAGCAATTTGAGTTAAACAAGCGGCACAGCTGAAAATTTATCTTGTCATTTTGTGTAAATATTTAGTTTTTTTGGAAAAAATTTCTAGGAGGAGGAGTCTGACAGTGAGGACGATGATGAAGATGATGAAGACTGGGGCTCTGACTCTGTAGACAGTGGCAGTGAGAGTGAAGATGATGAGGGAAAGAATGCATCATTGGCTGTTGTCTTCCTCAAGAAGTCAGTCCCTGCTTTTCTTTCACATCCTCTGCTTCTGGAGTTCATAGCACTGTGGTTCAATTGAAAAATATAAGGCACACACTTATTTAAAGGCAGTAATCTGTGGTACTACAGGTGGGAACAAAACAGACATCTTGGCTGAGTTTTTGGTCCAAAATGGTTTTGGGTTGTGTTGCACTGTCTTGACTGAATACGCGAATATTTTTTCTCTCTTCAGGACCCAAGAGGGAGAAAGGCACACCAGTGAAAAGAAGAAAGAAGAGAGGAAAAAGAGACACAATAAAAAGAAGCGAATGGATGAAGAGGGTGAGGAAGAGGGATTGGAAGGTGAAGAAGGAGGCTGGGAGAAGGTTAAAGGAGGAGTACCACTGGTCAAGGTGAGTGATGGCAGTGTGCTTGACCCAAACTCAGGGTAAGGTTCAGTTGATTAGTATTTTAATGCCTCTATGCAGGGTCATCTATTAAGTTATTAGATGTTCGTTGCATGTTGCATGTTGAAGGTGCCTTGAATAGCGACGATCTGCCTGACCCTATGAATAGTCAGTTGCTAAACCCTTGGTCTCCTTTTATTCTAAGGAAAAACCTAAGATGTTTGCCAAGGGTACAGAGATCAACACTGCAGTTGTCGTCAAGAAGCTTAATGAAATCCTGCAGGCCCGTGGCAAAAAGGGCACTGACAGGTAAAATAACTCCTGGAGCTTCCCTACTGTAATAGCAACCCTCCATGACACGTTATCTCTATTTCATTGTATAGTTTCATGGAGTAAGGCTGTCTGACTAAAAAATGTAAAAAGTGCCAAAAAAAACATGTTCCAGAGATTTAAATTTGTACAGTTTAGTTGCTTAGCAGATGCGTTTATCCAAAGCGACAAAGCTTAAAATTTATACAATCAGGTTAAGTACCTTGCTCCTGGGTACAACAGTACCCTTAATAGTGGTGTAAACACTGAAGCACCCCACAAAGTTCCTAATAGTAATTATGAAAAAAGACAAGACAGTTTAGGAGGTACAGTACAATCCAAAGGGGTGTGTTTGTAATGGAAAACAGGAAGAGCCTTTGCAGTAATAATTCTGGAATATTTTCTCACTATTAAGGAGCTAGGCCTGAGTAAGACTCTCTCTCATCCCCTAGTCTTGAGTGTTTAGGACATTGAGTGATACCTGCCTCTTTCTCCCTCAGGGCTGCCCAGATCGAGCTCCTGCATGCCCTGGCTGGCATTTCCAATGAGAACAACCTGGGCGAGGGAATCTTGGTCAAGATCAAATTCAATATCATCGCTTCACTGTATGACTACAATCCCAACTTGGCTGCTTTCATGAAGGTAGGATGATGGATTGTTAGTATGAGTAGTGTCAAATTTTTAGAAACTGTTCCGACTGCTGGAATATTACTAGAGAACTCCAGGTAATTTATCCAGGTTTTATTTTAGATTCTGCTTGTCTTTATTTTTGAGATTTCACCTTATGTTATGGTTCTTAAATCTAGAGTCAAATTATTTTTTTCTTACATAAACCCTGCTTTTCCCCCAAACCTTTCAGCCTGACATGTGGAAAAAATGTCTGGAATGCATTGATGAGCTGCTGGATATCTTGTTCGGGAACAACAACATTTTTATTGGGGAAAACATTGCTGAAGATAGTGAAAACTTGGCTGTCTCTGATCAGGTAGGTTGCAACTTTGGTGGATATTTATTTATTTTACCACTCAGCTGATATTGGGTATCTTATAAAATGTAGTTTTAAAAATGTTTGTACTTTGTTTAGATTATCAAACATTGTTAGGTTGTTTTTTGTCTTCTGCCCATTTGGGAAGTTAAGGACAGTACTCATTATTGCACGTTAACATTTTCCAGCCATTCAGGGTGCGAGGATGTATTCTGACCCTGGTGGAAAGGATGGATGAAGAATTCACCAAAATTATGCAGAACACAGACCCCCACTCACAGGGTGAATCCCTCCCTCTTATCCTTATATATATATATATTCTAATTTATTAATGATTATTGCTGTTCCCCATGTATCTTAGTGGATCAGTTTTTTCTTTTCTTTCTTAACCTTGGTCTGTTTGACCTGTTTGTCCCTTCCTTAGAGTATGTTGACAACCTGAAGGATGAGGGGCACGTGTGTGGGATCATTGATAGACTGCTGCAGTACCTGGAAAACAAGGGCAGCACAGAGGAGGTGTGCCGGGTATATCTGCGCAGGATTATGCACACCTACTATAAGTTTGACTACAAGGCCCATAGGCGGAGCCTGGGGCTGCAGGGGGAGTCCAAGGTAAGACCTGTAATTCATGAGAAGTTTGTCCAGTGAACTGAATGCATTTTAATGAGTGATGTATCATGGCCTTATGTTCATTGTAAATATGCAGTAGAGTCCATTCTGCCAGTAACCCAGTGTGTCACGTATCTCCAGTCTGAGCAGGACCAAGAAGAAAGTGAGGGTGAGGACAGTGCAGTTGTGATGGATCGGCTCTGTAAATTCATCTATGCCAAGGACCGCACCGACCGCATCCGCACCTGTGCCATACTGTGCCACATCTACCACCATGCCCTGCACAGCCGCTGGTACCAGGCTCGTGACCTCATGCTCATGAGCCACCTGCAGGACAACATCCAACACGCTGACCCACCTGTGCAGGTACAGATGTTATACTGTGAAATTCTGGTGAGAGGAAGATCAAAGCAGTGTGATGAATGGAGGAGGGGAAAAGTTGCATATGTGTATTTGCCCCAGCATTCCAAAGTCCCATGTTTAACTGTTATACCATCTCACCTCTGTATGTAGATCCTTTACAACCGCACCATGGTACAATTAGGCATCTGTGCCTTCAGGCAGGGCATGATCAAGGATGCCCACAATGCTCTACTGGACATCCAGTCTAGTGGCCGTGCCAAGGAACTTCTTGGGCAAGGTCTGCTAATGAGAAATATGCAGGAGAGGAATGCTGAGCAGGAGAAGATTGAAAAGAGACGACAGGTATACTGCAGTATGTCAATTTTTATGGTGTGCTAGTGGGCTGCTTGTGGAGAGCATAAAGCATAATAACAGGCACCCAAGCCATCTGTGACAATATAAAAACATGTTAAAGTGCTTTGAACCATTCCATGTTTCTTTCTGTTAATTTCAGCAAGGAAAGCTGATTAAATGTATTCAACGACTATTTCAATGACTGAGACGAAAAACAATAACAAGTAAATTACTTTTCGTTGTAGTTGATAAACGTGACGTGATAACTTAATGTGCCAAATAGACATTAAATATACCATGAGGTGTTTGCATGATACCTTTTGATAGAATTGATTGGAAGTCTATGTGCTAGAGCATGTAAACATTTAGTTCCAAAGGGGGGTGAATTTTAGTGATAAAATAAATTTGACCTTTTTTAATTGAGTTAATTTGCAGTGAAATCACTCTCTAGGAGCCTGCCAAGTGGACAACTTTGCTCTGGGACCCCCAGCCATTCCACATTTAAATTGTTTTCCACTGCTAGCACAACTAATTTAACTAGTAAGGAATATATTACTAATTTAATACGGGAGTACTTGGTGTGGTAGAATACGTAAAATTCACGGCTGGGAGAACCTGATCCTGAAGAGTGAATCTGAAACATTTATTATATGAAATAAAATGTGTGTTACTAAAACAAGGCGGTCAACTAAAACTAAGAATGATGAAATGACTAAAATGTGACCAGACTAAATGGTATTCTAAAATAGCTGCCAAAATTAACGATGATTTATACTGATCGTTGACATTCTATAAAGAAGGGGTGTGTGCGACATGGGTGTGATTACGTTTAAACAGCTTAAATCTTCTGAAATCAAAAGCCTATGAATTCAATAGGCTACTGCTGTAATAAAAGTCAGTATTTCCACCGCTTTTTGACAGTGTCCAATTTTCTTTCCCCACCATTCTTTTTTCTCAGGTTCCCTTCCACATGCACATTAATTTGGAGCTACTTGAATGTGTGTATCTGGTGTCGGCCATGCTGCTGGAGATCCCGTACATGGCTGCTCATGAGTTTGACGCACGACGCAGAATGATTAGCAAGCAGTTCCACCACCAACTCCGAGTTGGGGAGAGGCAGCCTCTGCTGGGTAATTTTCATCCTTATAACATCACTGATCATTTAATATTTTCTGATAAGAGAATAGCATATGCATGTTGTAATATAATTTAAGTCTCTGTATTAAACAATATTATTGCTTTTAAATTGATTCTGTGAGGCCCCATAATTTATCAAATGATGTACTCGACCAACTTGGCATCTTGTTGGCTGTGGACCCTCAGGTATTTTTCTTTACCAGGGATTTTTAGCTGTTTTTACTCCTTGGTTAATAGTCTACTTCATCTGTACATTTTTGTGAAGTGCTGATGGAAAACTTTGTGAGGGTTCCTATAACACAGCCAAATTGATTGGTTGAAATTCAAATGTTGTCACCAAAAATCTGATATTGTAGAATGTGCTGGCTGAATGAGTCAGCAAGCTCAGTGTTGGACCTGGGAATATGTTGCGTATGGGGAGCGATTAATAAATAAGGCTTGTGGTGATGATCACCTTTGTTCAACTCCAGGGCCCCCCGAGAGCATGCGAGAGCACGTGGTGGCGGCCAGCAAGGCCATGAAAATGGGTGATTGGCGCACATGCCACTCCTTCATTATTAATGAGAAGATGAACAGCAAAGTATGGGACTTGTTTCCTGAGACACAGAGGGTCAGAGAAATGCTCGTCAGGTAATTAACTTATCCTCTGTACTGTCAGTGCACCAAGTTTCTCACCTGACCCTTGTTTGAGTTTATTTTTGGTTGGGCTTGGGTGGAGGTGGGGGTTGATCTGAGCATTTGTGTAAATGTGAATGTCTTGCATTTATCGACTGCACCAAAATATTAATTCGATCAGTTTGTTTGTTTGTTGCAGGAAGATCCAAGAGGAGTCACTGCGCACCTACCTATTCACCTACAGCAGTGTGTATGACTCTATCAGGTATCGTGCTCCATCTTAACATCAATTTTAAACTATGATACAACAAATAATCGTATTTAGGCTTGTACAACAGTTTCTTTTCAATGGTTAACTTGGAAATTTTGGCACTGAGCGTGGTTCCATGATCCCCCCCCGCAGCATGGAGACCCTTTCAGAGATGTTTGAGCTGGAGTTGCCCACAGTGCACAGCATCATCAGCAAGATGATCATTAATGAAGAGCTTATGGTATACATCTGATTATTTCATTTGTCATCTGGCTAGCCGAAGGCAATCATTGAGTAGAGCCAGTAATAAACTGAGATCTTCAGTTCCTTTGATTACTAGTTATGAAAAAATCAGTGATGTGGTTGTAAGCAAGCAATGGTGTCTGCACTTAATTTCAGGCTTCACTCGACCAGCCTACTCAGACAGTGGTGATGCATCGCACAGAGCCCACCTCCCTCCAAAATATGGCCTTGCAACTCGCTGAGAAGCTTGGGGGCCTTGTTGAGAACAACGAAAGGGTGTTTGACCTGAAGCAAGGTGTCTATGGGGGCTACTTCAATAGAGGTAAATATCATGAGTAATATTGAAGTGGATTGCTGATGGGAGAATCAAAAACTAGAAAGAAGGGGTAATGAGATAAGTGAGATATAGATGTTAATTTGAGGATTCATTGTTATTGAATAAATATCCATTAGTAATGGCCTTTTCAATTCCTTACAGACCAGAAGGGTGGTTACCAACAAAAACAAGGATACCAGAGAGGTAAGTAAGCTTATCAATGTTGCCTGTGCTAAGTTGGAAGCATAATTATAGGGGGAATACATAGGAATTGTCTAGGCATCTCCACAGAAACAAGGAGGGTTGATCTGCTATTTCTTTAACTCGCTTGTAAGTTGTACCTGCCCTTGTATGGGCACAGTAGGTTGCGCAAAGGTGTTGATCACTGCAGGGATGGAAATATATATTTTTGTTTTTATAGCAATATGCAACCTGAGGCTTGCTTTGCAAAGTATTTAGTTTTTAAGTGTTATTGTTAATCGCGATTCAATACAAACTATTTCCATCCCTGTACTGTATGTATCCAAAAACAGTGGCCATGCCGTAATGAGTTGAATGATTGCTCGAATGTTGAGTGTGCGGGTATGTGTGCTTATGTGCTGGAGTTGTCTCTAAATTGTTCTCACTGCGGTTTCAGACCAGAGAGGCAGTTACCAACAGAAGCAAGGTTACCAACGAGGTGCTTATGAACCAATTAATTAATTTGCCCATTTATTTTCTAAAATTTTTTTTCATGTTTTTGGAAGCTGTTGGAAAGCTGCAGTCACTCTTCTGCTGGGCCTGTATGGAGTGGATATGCATTTTCTGTTTTCATTCACATTTTCTCTGCCAGTGCTTAATTGGATCTCATCCTAGGACTCCAGTAAAGTTAATTTTTCCACTGTCACAAAACACATTTTGGGATAATGTTGTTTGTCATGTGTTAATGATAAATACGCGTCTGTTCATTTATTTATCGTGTATAATACTGTCTTTACTCTTGTTTTTCAGACCAAAAGGGTGGATATCAGCAGAAACAAGGCTACCAAAGGGGTGGCTATCGGAACCAAAATCAGAATTCCTATTGATCCACTGACTCGGCTTGTCTGACCACTGAAACAGCGTAACCTATCAGCCTAAACCGAAATGTCCCCATCTTTTGAATTTGTACCTCTCTACAATCCAGAGCTCATGATGTACCATAATATATTTCATTTATCTGTCAACATGATGCTGCATATGAAAGTAAATGGCATTGGTATTTCAATTTACTAACGTCAGTACTTTGATATGCGTTTCTTGAGTGGCGCAGTCAAAGCTGATAACATTTTAGAAACAAAGCCAGGTTAGCGTGTAATGGTGTTGGCGGAGAAGTGTAATCTTTTCATTGACATTTACTCAAAAGAAATAAAGAGTGGTTATTAATTCCACAACTTCAGTATGTGACTTATGTTATATGTTGGTATAAGGAGTTGTTTTGGCTGACAGCTGTTTATGTTTTTAAGTCTTACATGGTTGGTTGCAAAATGTTTATTTAAATGGTTTATCTTCCAATTTAACATGAATTTTAAGAACGTCCTTTAGCGTCCTCTCTACTATTGATCTATCATTACTTGTCACGGATAATGGTTAACTTAGCCTGTTAAAGAACAGGTAATGATTTGATTGTAACGGTTAAAGAATGAGAAAAGATTTAGATTTTATATCTCCAGTGTCGATGCATTTATTTAAAATGTATTAAGTCAATCTGTTTCATAACTTAAATCTATAAAAAAGTATAATCCAAGGATTCTGCATTCAGAAAAGTGAGCTAATTATTCTCATACACACGCAAATGTAATATGTTCTGAACAAAGTGTTAACAGTCTAGTTAAATCAGGTTGTGATACGCTTTCCCAATAGCCCCGGTGTAAGACGTTATCTTAAAACTATTAAGTCACTTCTTTGAGCATACGTTAAATCTGTCTGCTTGCGTAATGACATTGTTTTATGCATTTATATCACACTTGCACAAATGTTTCGTTCATGCTATGATCCTGATCTGATAGCCATGCTTGAAACCAGATTATGTGTCGTTGTATTACAATTTTTCAGGGACTATTAATTTTTAAACGTTTTGCAGACTGCTTATAATTTGAGTTGCCATTTCCCTTTCAGTCTTTTTTGCTTAATTCCTCTTAATCATTTTAGAGTTGTCTGGTGCTACTGTCCTGTGCAGATAAAATCAACTGCGTCAGCCCGGACATTACAATACGTTTAGTGAGCAGTTGCCTCAAATATTTTGGGCAACAAATACATGTATATTTTTTATAACTTATTTTTTTTCTATTTATGGGCTGTAGTCTTACAAAAACATGGTGGGTTTGATTATTTCTTTGACTAAAATTATCTGAATTTAATGGCGTTAGGTTCAAATAACGTTTGAATTGCCGGATCTCGATTATGGTTTTTACAAACGGTTTTAGCTAATAAACAGTCGATCAGGACAATTGTGTCTATTAACGCAAGACACCTTTATATGAAATGCACTATATGGACAAAAGTATCGGGCCACACCTCTTAATCATTGAATTCAAGTGTTTCATTCAGTCCCATTGTCACAGGTGTATAAAGTCAAGCACCTAGTTGTGCAGTCGACCGTTAAAAACATTTGTGAAAATGTGTTGTTCTTCCATCCTAGATATTCCACAATCAACTGTAAGTGGTGTTATTGCAAAGTGGAAATGCTTAGCAACCACCGCAACTCAGCCACGAAGATGCAGACCATGTAGTTACATAGTGCTGAGGCTCATAGTGCATAAAAGTCGCCAATGCTCTGCTGATTTAATAACTGCAGAGTTCCAAACCTCCTCGGGCATTAACATCAGCATAAAAACTGTGCCAGAAGCTTCATGGCATAGGTTTCCATGGTCGAGCAGCTGTATGCGAGCGTTACATCACCAAGCAAGATGCCAAGCGTCGGATGGAGTGGTGTAAAGCACGCTGCCTCTGGACTCTGGAGCAGTGGAAACGGGTTCGGTGGAGTGACGAATCATGCTTCTCTATCTAGCAGTCTGATGGACGAGTCTGGGATTTGGCGAATGCTAGGAGAATGTTTCCTGCCTGACTGCATTGTGCCAACTGTAAAGTTTGGTGGAGGAGGGATAATGCAATGGGGTTGTTTTTCTGAGGTTGGCCTAGGCCCCTTAGTTCCACTGAAGGGAAATGTTAATGCCTCAGCTTACCAAGACATTTTGGAAAATTATATGCTTCCAACTTTGTGGAAACAGTTTGGGGAAGGCCCTTTTCTGTTCCAGCATGACTGTGCCCCAATGCACAAAGCAAGGTCCATAAAGGCATGGTTGGATGAGTTTGGTGTGGAAGAACTTGACTGGCCCTCACAGAGCCCTGACCTCAACCCTATCGAACACCTTTGGGATGAACGGAGATTGTGAGCCAGGCCCTCTCGTCCAACATCGGTGTCTGACCTCACAAATGCTCTTCTGGAAGAATGGGCAAAAATTATAACAGACATTCCAAAATCATGTAGAAAGCCTTCCTAGATGAATGGAAACTAATGAAGTAGTATTACAACAACAACAAAGTGATGTGTTTTGGGGAGTGCTGTAAAATATGAGTAATCGAAGTGAGGAAAATTGAGAATGAGATTGATAAATCACCAACCCTTCAGCTACTTCAATCAAATGTGTACAATCTTTTAATTTGAGACTTAAGATTTAAAGGTAAAAAATTTATCTTAAGTTAAATTTCTTTCACTTTAGTTACCGTATGTTACTTTAATTGAAGAGGCTTTCTTTTTTTAGACAACCTGCTTTGAATTCAGAAAATGTTAATGTGTTACAAAGTGGAGGGTGTACAAGTTCAGGCAGATTCCTTGTGGATGGTGATACTTGCTGAAAGAGGCTTAGTGCTAGTTTTTCTCAAACCATTTAACTTTGTCAGCTGCTTGTTTGGCCTTGTTAGCCAATTAAACACCTGTTGCATTCCCTCACTTGTGTTTGGCCCTTATTGACATCTGTGCAGGTTCCCTCTTGGTCATTTTTAAATGTTATTTATCTCCCTCTTCTCCTGAATGTTTAAAGGAGAGAGAGAAACTAGGTCCACTATCAGACCGGCCAGGTCTGGGTTCACTTTGATGTCGAAGGGCAGGCTGTGTGAATGATTAAAAGAGGGACTAAGTGAGGAGCTCCAGAATAAATTGCAGTCAAAGCAGTTTTGTTGTTAAATGCAGTGTAATGTGTAGAGTTAACAAAAAGAATTTGAAAAATAACTAAGACTTTTTCCTTTTGGAATATTGAAGTTTTCTTATGGAAACTTTGCATTCAGAAAACTATGTTTTATTTTTCCCATGCTTCTGTAGTTAACAAATTAAAAAGGTAAAATTTACAATGATGTAGTCAGCATGATCATAGTTTCTACTAACATGGAAAGTGAAAGAGAGAAGGATACAATGTTCATTCACAACAAACTCGACATTATCACTCTGAACTCTGGCTCAAAATTCTAGTTTAGAAGTCATACATTAACCAAATTGTGACCCAAAAAATACCTTCTACTTGTCTCTCCTCCCCTATTTTCTCATTCCTGTCCTCCTATTAGCAACTCTTATACTAGCTCCGCTGTTTTGAACATCTGGTAAGGATTATTGAATTAATATCTACTCGTGTGCATAATTGTGTGTGTGTGTGTGTGTAACATTTATGCTAATGTTTCTAAATATTGCAAATAATCATTTCCAGGGAGCTAATTGATAAAGCAATTAAACGTTTAGACAAAATATTTCAGTTTTCATACAGGAAAATTTAATTTCTGTGTCTCTAAATCAGTTTGCTGTCTGTTTTTTACGTGTTTTAACATTCTATGTCTGGTGTTTTTGCCATGTGTTTATCAATATCTCTGACCACATTTCCAATTTCTCTCTTGTTTTGCTTCTTATTTGTGGATATCATCAACCATTTTTATCTTTCTTACTACAAAATTTCAGAACACTGGCACTGAAGCTGATAAAACAGATTGATACAGAAAATGTAAGGTTATTTACCATAACTAATGGGTGATTTTCATAACTCTGAGAAGTATGCCAAATTATGCTAGAACACTTCGGTCAGGTGATCATAACTATACAATGCAATCACCTTTTTAGATCTGCCTCTTTTTCTTCAGAGCCAGTGCAGTACTGCAATGGCCCTGACCAGTGTTGGTTTATATTTATATTTCAGGGATCCAACGTTATAGTAAATAACCTTACATTTTCTTTCAAATATGAAATATGAACCATCACTAATGGGTAAGTATAATCAGTCTGTCACAAGGACAACTGTATCGCTTTAATAGGCGTGCCAACCACTTTCACCTTAAGTGGGTAGAGGTAGAAGGTCTGTCCTCCTCAGCTGCCTCCAACTCTCTGGATCCAAACCCAGGGCACTGGGAATCCACAATGTTCAATCGGTAGAATCTAGTGAACGTGTGTGGGGTCGCCCATACCTCTGCATTGCAGATATCTGCGACCAAATCGCTCTGATAAATTGCCCACGAACTGGCCTGAGCTATGGTTGAGTGACCAGTAACCTTGTCATGTGGCAGCAACTTCCAAAGTTGATACATCTACTTTAACTCCTCTGTCAGACATCGAGACTGCTTAGAAAGAGCGGTAAAAAATTAACAATTGTTCAGTTTGGCATAGAGCCCCCGTTTTCTCTGTGTAATGTGCCAGAGCTCATACCAGGCACAATACATGAAGAAGTTCCCCATCCAAGGAGAAAAGGCCTCCATCTCAACCGACTGGTTCACATGAAATTACATAACAGTCAGAGAGGAAGGCAGGATTAGGTCTCAAGGTGACCTTGAATTTACCATGGGCAAATGGGAAAATGGTAACTCACTGATAACTCAATGAAAGGCAGTCTTAACCCTTTGATGCATATGATTATACCAGTGTGATTAGAATGTCTAGTTGTGAATGACGCAACAATGAAATCATCAAATTTCTCCAAATATTCTAAAAAGTAACAACTCATTATAAATATTCAAAATAAGCTGTTTATTACTTGTTTGTAAATGTTCTGACATGACAAAACTGTCCATATGTTTAACTTCTTACGTTAGCTAACTAATCTCTTATGTCGAAAACAAGTGAAAAGTTAGCTGGTGAGCAAACCTAGTACGGATCTCATTTAGTTATTCATAAAATTATTTAACCATAAAATTATTAAACAGCAGTTACCGATTATGTTTCATACATTATTACACTATGGTTGAATAAACCAGTGACTATAATACAACGAGAAAACTTCCAGTAAATTGTGCTATGTTATTCTGCTAAATTTGCATACAGTACATTCATGACTTTTGATGTTCCAAAGATAAAGATAGATCGCTTAATCCTTTTTTTCATGAGATGAGTATTTTTTCTTGGCTATTATATTATCTTATATTATCAGAATGGATTTGTAGAGTTTTGGTACCATAATATTTGTGAAGATACAGAGATCACACAACAGATTAAATATACCAAAGTATATTTCATAATATGGTGGAGGAACTCTCCTCCCTTAAGCAACAGATATACACTATATGGACAAAAGTATTGGGACACCTACACATTACACCTACAGGAGCTTTTATGACATCCCATTCTA
>JAOVYW010000074.1:9186034-9207844 GCA_025775045.1 Hiodon tergisus | reverse complement strand
CGCCCATCAGCACCGGCTGAGGATCAGGCTAATTACAAACAGTATTTAACGACCTGTGATCCCTCAGTAGGTGCTGGGCATCAGCATGGCGTTTCTGGCCCTTGCAGGTGGTGGTGAGTCCCACATTCTCTGAATCAATGGTCAACTGCTGGAACGTCAGATGGTTTGATGGACCAGGGGAAGAGAGGTGGTTAGTAACCAAGTATGCACTGGAAGGGTGTGAGTTTGGTGGAGGGTTGACAAAGGGAATTCTGTGCATACTCGCCCCAGGACAGGAAGCGATTCCAGCAGTTCTGGCGGCGATGACAGAAGGTTCGAAGGAAACGGCTTAGCTCCTGAATCTTTCTCTCTGTCTGCCCATTACTCTGCAGGTGTTAACCAGATGAGAGGCTGTTGGACACTCCCAAGAGAGAGAAGAAGGCTCTCCAAACTCTGGAGATGAATTGGGGACCACGGTCAGAAACAATGTCTTCAGGGATCCCATAGTTCCAAAACACGTGATTGAAGAGGGACTCTGCGGTCTCCAGAGCGGTGGGCAGACCCCTGAGGGGGATCAGTTTGCAGGCCTTCGAGAAACGGTATACAGTTACCAGCATGCAGGTATAACCCTCAGAGGGATAAAGCTGTGATTAAGTTGACCCCTAGATGTGACCAGGGTAGGTGAGGAATAGGCAGCGGAAGGAGTTTGCCAGCCGGTCGGTAGTTGCCGCTGTGTTCTGGATATAGCACATTCTGGACATCCTTGGAGGAATCAACCATGTGGGGCCACCAGAACCGGTCCTGGATCAGCGAGAGGGTCCTATCGCTCCCGGGGTGGCCAGTGGCCAAGGAGGAGTGTACAGAGTCAATTAGGGTAAGACATAGAGAGGAGGGTACATAGGTCTTGTTGGCAGGGCAACCCGATGGAGCTGGTTCAGAAGTGGAGGCTTCGCGGATGCTATCGTCCAGGGACCATTGAATAGGACTTACTATGACATGTGGGGGTAGAATGGTATGCGGTTCTTTGGATCCCTCCTCTGGAACAAAAAGGCAGGAAAGGGCATCAGCCTTGGAATTCTTGTCACCTGGATGATAGGAGATGGTAAAGTTAAAGCGAGTGAAGAAGGGCGAGAGTTTAAGTGACAAGCCTCTTGGAGATAATCCTAGGAATCACTGGAGCTCCTTGATGGTGGTTGGAGTGGGCCAGGATTGCACTGCTGTTATCTTCCCTTCGTCCATCCGAATGCCATCCAGGCTGAGGACGTAGCCAAGGAACTGGAGAGAAGTCTGGTGAAAAGCACACTTATCCGCCTTGAGGTACAGGTGGTGTTCCCTCAACTTTTCCATCACAAGCGCCACACGACGATGATGGTCAGTCATATTCCGCGAGTACACCAGTATGTCATCAATATAGACAAGGACGAAACGTTGGAGATACTCATGGAACACCTCATTCATGAAGCCTTGCAACACGGAGGGGGCGTTGACCAGGCCATACGACATCACTTGATAGTAGAGTCACGAAGGCCGACTTTCACTCGTCTCCCTTCCGTATTTGAATGAGATTGTAGGTGCTGCGCATGTCCAGCTTGGTGAAGACAGTGGCTCCTCTCAACAGTTCAAAGGCAGCTGGGATGAGGGGAAGTGGATACTGGAAGGTAACTGTGATCCTGTTGAGGGAGTGGTAATCAATACAAGGGCGTTGGCCTCCGTCCTTCGTAGCCACGAAGAAGAAACTCGAAGCAGCAGGGGAAGTGGAAGGTTGGATGTAACCTTGATTGAGAGCCTCCTTGATATACTCCTCAATGGCCTTCTGCACAGGAATTAAAAGTGGGTAAATCTTGCCATGGGGCACTGGCTCACCAGGGAGGAGGTGTGTCCCATAGTCAATGAGGTGGTAGTCGGGAGGCACGTACAGGACAGAAGATGTCCTGGAAGTTGGAATAACAGGAAGGGATCTCCGGAAGGGTTGTACTGGTAGGGCTCTCTATGGTGGTGGTATAGATATGGAGAGGGGAAGAGTGTCTGAAGGGTAGCCAGGGTCTGTGAGTGAGTCGGTTTGGGAAACAGGCAGGGAAACACTGAGGCCCCAATTTCAGGACGTCGCCGGAAGCCCAGGAGATGACTGGAGAATGTTGTATAAGCCAGGGATGTCCGAGTATGATGTCTGCGGTGGAATTCTCCAGAACCAGTAGGGTGATGACTTTGTAGCCATCTGACTTGGAGTTTTACAGGACCCACGCAGTGACGAATAAGACCCCTTCCTAAGGGCTTGCCAATTATGGAGTGGATCTGAAACTTGTGTTCGCAGGGGCGTTTTTGAAGCTGGGGTCGGTGACAGAGCGCGTCCGAGACGAAGTTGCCGGCTGAGCCTGAGTCGAGTAGTATGGGTACTGAGAGGGAGATATCAGGAGTTGTAAGCATTACATTACTGACCATAGTCATGGTCAGGTGGCTCACCTGAGGACGGGAAGGTCAAGTGGGACACGCAGAGATCATGTGTCCCTTTACCACCACAGTATAAGCACAGACCCTGGCTCAGCTGGCGTTGGCGCTCTACAGTGGAAAGACGAAAAGCATCCAGCTGCATGGGCTTGCCACACGGTTCTGGAGAGTGGAGAGGGGACCTCAGTGAAGGGAAAGCCGGGGACTGCGAGGCGGGTACTTCGTCGAGACAGCTTTTGATCCGGTTGGCTACTCTGGACAATTGAATGAGGCACTCCAACCCCATGGTGTCGCCGTAAGATGAGAGATGCAGCTGGATTGACCACGGGGCTGACCGGTGACATAATGCGGAAGTGCTGGGTTGTGAGGGATTAGCGGGTTGAGCTAATGCACGCCGTAGCATGTCAACCAGTTCCTGAATGGGATATATTTTTAAAAATAATTGCATTTTCATTCCACAAAAGGAATGAACTATAGTGCATTTTGGGAATGGTTGAGGAGTCCCCAAAAATCACATTACATGAGGCCCGCTGCCAGATTCCCTTTAGAAGTTTAGACTGATTTTATATGTTTTATATATTGGTGAGAGGATTGTTTTTTATTACAAAGAGTAGCAAAGTAGCCATTTCAGCTTTAGTTACATTGTTGTTTTAAATTTATAGTTTGTCATGCCTTTGAATCTTCAGTTGGCAGTCAAAAGCTGGCTAGCTTCTCCATAAAATAAAATAGCTGTTACGCTAACTATACAAAATACACAATTTTGTTTTAATCCTACAGCGATCTTAGGGTCATAAAAAATCTGCTCCTAGGCTAGAAAAATGGTTATGGGTGGAAAACGGGAGATATTGGATGATGACGACTTTTGGTGTGGCCCAGAAAAACAATAAATTTTACCTGAATCCCTTATGGGAATGATGATAAATCAGTATCACGGGTTGGCTCATGATGGTACTAAAAGAACTTTTGAAAACATTTATCAAATATGGTGACATCCCAAGTTGCAAGGTCATATTAATGACCACATCAAACTATGTACAACACGCTTTAGCTGCAACCCAGGTCAGAGTATGAAAGTTTCAGCACAACTATAGCCAAGGCCTGTGGCTTCTTTCGTACAAATTCAAATTGATTTTGTCGGCTCATTTTGGAAAGACAGGTAAACAAGGTAAACAATATATATTGGTAATGATCGACCACTACAAATGATGGAAAACAGTGTTGGGGGTGACTAACGACGACTAACCAAACTTCTGACCTTTCTCCAATTGAAACAGGACGGCCTATGAGGACGCAGAGTGATCTTTGTTTGGCAGGAGGGGAATTGGAGGTGAAAAAAGTTGCTAAGGTACTGCACAGTGCTCTTCTGCTCTCTTCCCAGGTCAGACTGGGACGACCACTTCAAAGCTGAACCTGCCAAGGGCCCCAACATGATCATTGGAGAGTATAAAGTATTTCCACAAGTTTTACCATATATAGTATTATTTGTGTCTCCCTCAGCAATTAGAGTTAAGGGGATCCAGACGTGGATCCTCAAAAGTCAGGTTAAGGTGTACACCTCCACCGCACCCTTCCCTTCCCTTCCCTTCTTTCTAATGGTATTCTAGTATGGTAGGCATCTGGATCCAGGCCCAGAACCTAATTCAAAATGGGCCATTTATGGATCCTGCATAGCACAGAAACTGGTCTGTGTGTTGTAGGCTGTGATGTATATTTTGGCCAAGAATGTGCTAGACTCTGGATAAGGGAATGTTTAAGTTAAGATAATGTTATGTACCTAAAAGGATAAGCATAACATACACATGTTACATTAAGTGAGGAGAGTTCCTTCATTCAATGTATATAAACCATCTATTAAGATCCAGACTTTTTAAGTCCAACTTCCCGGCCACATGGAATAAACTTTTGGTTATATCATCTGTTGTCGTGTGGTCTCTTCAAGCTATTATAGTACCAGACCCCTGCATAAACAAGGGTATTATGTTTTCATAAAAATAATAAGGGCCTCATACTGTGCAAATTTTGCACTACGCGAACTACATATCCCAACACAAAAGCAAAACATTGCGTACAGGATACGAGTCATCAATGATGATGACGATGTTTACCACGACCCCTGATATTTTTTGCTGCCGGATTCAAATTGAAACATTATTCGGAACATTTTGCTAACATAATAGTTTATGATGAGCATATTTTTCATTTTAGTAGATAGCATTATTTTGTAGGTCTATTCATACAGGATTTTGAAGTGAAAAACTTCCAGTTACTACAAGGTGTGGGATTTTCAAATTAAAAGTCAACTGTACACATTTGATTAACTGCAATATTATTTGTTTTGATTTATTTATAAAGTCTATTTAAAAATGTTGATAAACATAAATACAGTCCCTCTTCTGTTAGAATCTACTCTAACATAAGTTTTTTAAATGACCCTGGTAGAGTTTGTTTTTCTTCTCTTGTTGTCATACAAAGAGGGCTGTACAAAAATCGTAGAAACTCTATGAAAGGGGGCATTTTGGGCTCCAAAAGATTTTGGTAATTTAGTTTGGGTGTAGGCCTTCGTTTTAATGAACGGTAACTTGCTATGCAAGTGTAATGCAAGTGTCATTTAAACTAGGAGGGCCAATGTCAAAACTTTTATACCGAATAACATAATTAACTAACTAATTTCTTAAATTACATTGTGAATTACTATTTTGTTTTGCTTTGTAATGGATGGCTGTTATTTTTATTCAGTTTTAGAGCAAGTGTGACTTGAGAACAGATAAAAGAATTCATGGAGTAAAAATACAATGTTTTGTTGTCTGAATTATGAAGACCAATAAAAATATGGGATATTTTTACATTTCAAGTAAGGGTTGCTCAGGCATTTATTTAAATGTTGGTTTATTACGGTTATTTATTGTTTTAATTTTACACTCTCCAGAAAAGGGTATTACATCCGGAAAACCCTTTAACTTGCCGGAACAGGCCTAATTTTTCCAGGCATCTACTTCCGGTTCCCAATCTACTCCCAATTGCTACGCCATCTTTCATTTATGAACAAAAACGCTAAAAAGAAAAAAAAAGAAAAAAGGGAAAGGAAGTAAAATAGATAGGTTTAGAATATAAATTGACCAGATATACGAATGTAACGATAATATATGAAGAAAATGGGTTACGGCGAGCCGGAACATCGCGCCCCATTTTGAAACAAAAGCCTTTAGCAAAATTAAGAAAAACATAAATTGTAAAGGAGGGGTCGACAAAAAAGAAGAGCAATAACGACCAGGAAAATGGATCGTACAAATTGAATGTTTTACTTATGAAATTTGTTTCGAAAAAGACGAGAATTGCGGAGAGTGGAGAAAGATTTTGGGGGCTAGCTGTTTAGCTAGCGGACATCACATTAAGCCGCAGTAAGTTACAGTAGATTCTGGTTCTCTATTAGTGTGCTAACGTAATTTATCCACAATTAGTATTTTCTATATATGGAGATTATTTAACTAAGTAAACCGTGTTTTCGGTTTAAGTATGTCAATTGTGGGCAACCATTTAGATCTGCTGGAAAGTTTATTACCAGATGTCTGCGTTAACTGGGTTACATTTTGAGAATATTAAGCGCTTTCAAGCCCTTGTGCATTCGTTTGGTTTTTGTTATATCGCTATTTTTTAATTTGATTATGTTGTTTCAGACATAGAAGTTGTCACTAGTTTAGGCAGTTGATTATTTCGCTTTGGAAAGATGAGCCTTCCATTTGTGAAACGTCTTTTCTTTGTAAAATGAAAGCTTAAGTTTATGCCTGTTTATTAATCTAAGAAATTCGTCTATCACCCAAATTTTCTAATCCTTTCGAACTGCAATTATTTAATAATCACTGTAGCAGATTTAATCGTAACGTTTTAAAATATTTATTTTAATGTAATGTGTTCTATGTGAACTGTAGAGGATCCTGAACCACCATAAATGATCACATGAACTGTTATGTCAATTTATAAGATTTTAAAATTAAATCTGTAAAATTTAAAATCTTACTTTTTAGTGCATTGAAATAGAAAACAATTTGCACGTAACAAAACGTGACGCTTGTACATGCTATTCATATTTCATCAGTTACTAGGTTAGCTGGTAACAATAATTAAAGTTCAAATTTTCTCTTAGGAAATTGGGTAATTTTTCATGTTTACCAATTTTATGACACAACAATGTGTTTGAACAACCTCTACCCCGCATTAGCTGTGTGGAATATTCAGCCTTTCATTAAATTATTCAGTATGATGATCAGAGGAAATGTGCACATACAATGGTACTTATTTTTAACAGTAGCGATATGTCTGTCAAGATAGAATTACCCGGAATGCATATCGTTACCGTAGACCCTGAAGTAAAAACGTGACATTATGTTTTAGATGTTTGGGCGATTTATTTTAGCGTTTTGTTGGTTAATTGTCACATGCAATAATAAATCCCATTGACAATTACTGTACTGAATTAGTAGAAATCATCCTGATATCCTACAAATGTTAATTGTTGTGCTGTTTGCGTTTTCTTAAAAAAAATTAAAAAAATGTTTTCCTTGATTGAACTTCACTTGATTAGACCAATCAATTGTAAAAGTACTATCAATAAGATTCTCAATAAGCCTCTTGAATTATAGTTTATTAAAGTACCTGTGCACTGTAAATCATACTTTTATGACTCGCCTGTCATTTAAAAAAAATTATGTAGTTTGAATAATGGTGCTCATGAACATACATCAAACATGAAAATGGTTTGCGATTTCCGTGTAGATGTAACGTCACCTCTAAGTAAAATGTGTCCCTGATTCATCCGTGACACCAGATATGACAATGAGCTTAATTTATAAACTGCAGTCTTTACCCGCCTCAGCTGCTTGGATCATGTATATTGCGTTTATTTCTGACTACCACCCACCTTATGGTTCTGTACATCGTATTAAAAATGAATGTGTTTATCGGTCAAATTATGGCAGGCCATTCGTTCTGCCCACAGAGCAAACATTTCACCGAAGATCCCATCGCAAGTTACCTGCAGAGTAAGAGAAGATTTGTGCAATTTATTTAAATACTGCAGAGTTTAATTGTTTTAAACCAAACAGTTATGCTAATAACTGAATACCATATAAATAAATCCTGTTAATTCATCGTTCATTCAATGTTAATAATCTTCTATTCAATTGAATAAGATTATGTCTAAGCTAAAAATTATATTAGGTAAAATTTAAATGTTTATTGTATGTATCGGTTTCTTTGGAGGGCCACGTAAACTCATAATTTTCTTTCCCAAAGTTTCCACTCAAGACCACTCAAATGTTATACCGGTGTCTGAAGCACAAAATTTTGGTATTTTTGGAGTGAGCTAGAACTCAAGGCGGGGGGGGCAATGACACTAGTTCTAGAGAGTGATGTCATTAATATTAATGTATACAAGAACAAACCCTCCATTCCTGGTGGGTTTGACCCTTGACCCATACTACCTTACTATAGTTCAAATTTACCGCCAAGCACTGTTTTATTTGTGAGTTCTTGGGAGAGACATGCAAGAACTAGTGTCACCAATCCCACCATGACCTTGTAAAATGCATTGTAAATACCGCACTGAGTTTTTAGCTGTCGTAAACGCTCCCACAAATCTTTTCTTTCAATGCTGATATTTTGCGATGCATTCTTTGGAGAACTGGTTGTTGCATTAACACCCACTGGGGAGCCTCAATACCCTGCCTTGGTTTTACCCATCAACACATTTAGCCATTCATTTTTAGCATGATGTAGAGAATCATAGAACAAATCAGACACGGTTTATTTAAATTAGGTATGAGGTGATGAAAGTTGTGTTGCGCTAGCAAAAATAAATGATGCTCTTCAGGTCACCATTTTTGTGTATTGCACATTGGTGTAAGCTTAAGGTTTACCAACAATTTCTATTTTGGGCGTGTACATATATTGCAGAATCTTTTCAAATTTGCTTTTCTACCTCACTTTTTGTGTTGCAGAATTGGGTCTTTCTGCAGCAGAGTAGCTTAGGGTGTGAGTTATTAGTTTGTGTGTTTAGAAGGTATATATCACTCTTAGATTTGAAAAAAGAGTTAAGTTTCCCGAAGCAAATGTATAATCTAAAGACTGTCGATGCAGAAGATTAAAATGATTTTTCTCAATAAAGGACAATAGAGCTAAATAAGGGGAAGAAGAAGTTGGTTGATATCACGTGTTGGTCTGAGGAAGTGTGGACAGGAAGAGAGGGCGTGGGGGGGTTTGAGGAAGTGCCAAATAGGAATGCAACTTGGGGAGTTAAAATGTTACATGACGGTTTTGTGAAGGGAAAAGCTGGATATGTGAATGCAGTTGTCCACATTGAGGCAATCATGCATTCTCATCTAAAATGTATTCATCAGTTTAACAGTTAAAAGGATAGCTGGTTTCATTCTTCCTTGATGATTCCCCTCCTTAAATGCTTGTGTGTGTGGCTAATGTGTTATTGCCATGGGCATTGCTTTATGCTGGTTTTTGTTTTTTGAGCGAAACATTTGAAGTACTAAAGACAATAGATGCTGTTTGTATGCCTAGAATTTATCAAATTATTTCTACATGACTGTATGTTGCCCCCCCCTCCAAATGCAAAATGTGGACAATGCTGGCGATTTCACAGCAGTCTTTAGAATGCGTGGATTACAAAGTTTAACACACATATAAGACAATTAATTTTGTTGAGTGTTATTGAATTTACGTCTCCTGTTTACTTGTTCATATAATTTGACTCAATGCCTTAAACGGTGGTTTTCATCCCCGGTCTAGGAAGATCACTGGGTAAAAGGAATAAAACTGCATGCTTTATATTTTGCACTGCATAAGGATTTTGGCTAATCAAATAATGAACTTGTGCACATGATAATCGGAACTAATGTTTCTATTCCCAAAACAAGTAACAGAAAAATGCAGCTAATGACACAATGGTTTGTGGGGGGGCTTTCATGGGTCTCTCCAGGTGCTGGCCATGCCGTCAAGTGCAAGGGCTGGGAACTTGAAGGACCCTGAGGTGGCAGAGTTATTCTACAGAGAGGACCCAGAGAAGCTCTTTTCTGACCTGAGGGAGATTGGCCATGGCAGCTTTGGAGCAGTGTACTTTGTAAGAGAAAGGCCTGGGAAGTGTTGCAGAGTGTGGGGAATGAGAGGAGAGTAATGGAGAAGGGACGATGGTTGGCTATTGTAAATGCTGTATCAGCTGGGCATTTTATGGGGGCGGTGCAGGTTGAGAGAACTAAGCGTGAATGTTTTCTAGACGATGTTAGCTGAGCCTTTGTGTTTGTCCCATCTGAATCCTCTTTCTGCATTCACTCTCTCTCCACTCCAAGGCCCATGACATCCGCACAAATGAGGTGGTGGCCATTAAGAAAATGTCCTACAGTGGCAAACAGTCCAACGAAGTGAGTATCCAGCATTGTGTGTATTAGAGCTGGGCAATATTATTTTCCTCGATTATAAATATAACAAATGTGCAATAAACTGAATTTGATTCACAAACTCCCAAATTCCAATCTCGCAGGAATAGAGGTATGGATTTTGCAAATTAAGTTGTACGGTTAGAGGCCAGCACATTGTATTGTTTACTGACAGGCTGGCAGGCTTGTAGATGGAGTGGAATAAGCAAAATAAGCAAAATGAGCGACAAGTGCAGTGCCCATGACCAGCTCGAAGGACGAGGACATTGTCGACAAGAAACTGAAGAAAGGTCACATACTTTATTCAGTCATTACACAACAAGGCTCACTTTACTTACAATTCAAATTAGTTATTGGATGATACTTTGTTGACTAAAATTTTACTGCCAATTCAGATATAAAAAAAAATTCTACGTATTAGCATTAGAGCTATTCAACATATTTATTTTCCTTTGCAAGGGCAAAAGGAATGTCTTATATCTTGCCGATATCTTACTGAGCATTCAATGTAGCTGCTACGCTGGTATCAGTCTTAGTGTAAATGCCCTTCCCACGTGACAAATAATTAAGTTATAGTATTAAACCAGCACTCCCACTAGGTCTTCGAAAAAGACTTGCCACGTGGGTTTGTTAAGCAAAGTCTAAGAGCAGCAAAAGTACACAGAATTGCAAAGCAACCGAGGTGAACGGAGACCTCAAACGGCAAGAAGCGGAAACAGTGGAGTTGCCAACAAGTTAAATCTATTAATATGGTTAATTATGGTTTTAAAATATATTAAACAGTCTGGTTTCTTCAACTTTCACCCAGGAGGAAAAAAATCAGCCTTTAAACTTGAAAGAAATAATGATTTGACATTTATCGTGATAATTATCAATATCGACTGATATGAATTTTATCGTGATAAAATTTTTTCCAGTCCGTGTGTGTGTGTTCCAGAAGAGCATTTGTGAGGTCAGACACTGATGTTGGACGAGAGGGCCTGGCCCGCAATCTCCGTTCTAGTTCATCCCAGATGTGTTCAGGGCTTTGTTCCAAAATCTTGTAGAAAGCCTTCCCAGAAGAGTGAAAGCTGTTATAGCTGCAAAGGGGGGTCCGATTCGATATTATTGCCTATGGATTTAGAATGGTATGTCATAAAAGCTCCTGTAGGTGTATTCTGTAGGTGTCCCAATATTTTTTTTCCATAGTCACACACACAATTGCCCACTTGAAGGTTAAATGTTGAATTGTGACTTTTCTGTCACCTGTATTGTTATGTTTCAACATTGTCTCCTCTTTGGCAGAAATGGCAGGACATCATTAAAGAGGTTAAGTTCCTACAGAAGTTGCGACACCCCAATACTATTGAGTATAGAGGATGTTACCTAAGGGAACATACAGCCTGGGTAAGTAATGCCTCAGATGCATTGATATTTCATCTTGACAAATTAAATGTATGCATTTAATCGAATGTCTCACTGATTTAGTTCTCTGAGATTGATGTACATTAGACATTTCCCCAAAGATCAAATTTTTTTCTATAGGTATTGTTTGAAGCTATGAAATAAAAAACCTAAATTTACTGCACTGACAGACTTTTGGTTCATATATGCCATGCTGTATATTTCTTTCCTGTTTAATGACGAGATCAAAATGGTGAAACGTATTTGTGTGTTTAATTCTCAATGTCTTAGTTGGTGATGGAATACTGCTTGGGTTCAGCATCTGATCTTCTAGAAGGTGAGTAGGACATTTGGAGATGGGTCCATTTGTTTTTAGACTTTCTACAAGGTTAGCTATTTATTGTTTTATTGTATGGAATAGTCAGGAATAGTTTTCTGAAGTAAAGCATTAGTGATACACACCTGTATGTATTTGTATTGCTCTTTGTAAAGTTCATAAGAAGCCACTACAGGAAGTGGAAATAGCAGCAATTACTCATGGGGCATTGCAAGGCTTGGCATATCTTCACTCTCACAACATGATTCACAGGTAAACTCTCTTCCCTCTTCTCTCAGAAGTTAGCGCAAATGTTATTTATAACATTTCTACTCTTATTGAAATGTATAAGAGTGTGTACCTGGCAGATTCTATTAATTCTCTTTGACTGTGTCACTATCCTTCCAAGGGATGTGAAGGCAGGTAACATCTTGCTGACGGAACCTGGTCAAGTGAAGCTGGGGGATTTTGGCTCAGCTTCTATCATCGCTCCAGCCAATTCATTTGTGGGCACTCCCTATTGGTGAGGCACTTAGTTTCAAAGCAAGAGCTTGGCAATTTCAGGTAATATCACTGCAGTGCTGCGAAATACAGTAATATTGATTCAGTTGTGAGGATGCCCAGCTGGTTTGAGAGAACTATATATATATATATAAACTGAATTTAAGTCTAAAATAAACTTTCTTGTGTAACAGAATAAAACCGCATTATTCATCACAGTAGAACATAAAATGTCAATATCGGGTTATTATCCATTACAAAATTCCCTGATTTCATATGCATGGTCTTTGCATTTTCATCCATGTACAGGATGGCCCCAGAAGTGATTCTTGCTATGGATGAAGGCCAGTATGATGGCAAGGTGGATGTGTGGTCACTTGGCATTACCTGCATAGAACTGGGTAAGGACTGCTTTCTGTATAGTAAAATGTCCTTCAATGCAACCGCAATATCACTACCTAAAGAGGTATTATGAATTGGCTACATTGTTTGTCTTTTAATGGCTTGGAAACCCTTTGAAGATTACGGAACATCCTGAATGTAAAACGGATGCTTCAAAATGTCTACCAGGTTGTTGTTAATGTTGAAGCTGTCCATTTAAGTTAGCAAAGTTAAAGTAATGACCACTGGGAAAAAAAAAAAAAAATCTATGAACATCTGAAGATTATTGTAGGAATTAAGTGTTGGATCAAACGCCACTTCAGTTTCTGGGAAATAACATTTAATTACAGTACTAAAACACTAGTTTACTACCTTATATACCTACTATAGCTATATATATATATATATATATATATAATGCATATTTGGATTGAAATACAAAATAATTCTAGCAATGCACATTTGCAGTTGTTGTTGTTGAACACATACTTGGGTTATTTAACATCATATACCCAATTGCATTTAAAAGTCAGGACGGTCTAACCTGTATTAATTGTGTACTAGAAATAACTTTCTTCAGAAAAATGTCAAACTCAGTTTTTCACTCATAGTAAACAGTTTTTTTCACTCTAGTTTTGCTGTTGGTTGATAGATAATGTAGCAGTAAAAGTTAACTTAATGCCCTCATGGTATCTAGGTTGTGCTGTATTTTTTTCGGTTGACAACAGGTGGTGCCATAATGCCTTTTGCCTTTTTTGTTTCTTTTTTTCACTGAAAATAGATTGCAGCTGATGTAAAGGTTTAATACTGCTAAACTGCCTGTTCTTAAAATATAAAGCAGCTTTAGCTGAACTAATATCGTGCCCCTGCCTTTACGTGTAGCGGAGAGGAAACCCCCCCTATTCAACATGAATGCTATGAGTGCCTTATACCACATTGCCCAGAATGAGAGCCCTGTGCTTCAGTCCAACCATTGGTGAGAAAGAACTGTTTAACCCACTTATTTGAATCTCTCCCTGTAGTTATGCTGTGTGTGTGTGTGTGTGTGTGTGTATTGATTGTATGTAAATGCTTCTCTTTCTCTTGTCAGGTCAGATTACTTTCGTAACTTTGTAGACTCTTGTCTCCAAAAGATCCCCCAGGATAGACCTACCTCTGATGTGCTTTTGAAGGTAATCCTATCTGCAATTTGTTTGTGCGTATGTGAAATGCTCGTTTGGATGTCTATATATAATCTTAAATATTATTCTCAACTGTTTGTGTACATTACTTTAATCTTCCCCTTTCCCTCTTACAGCACCGGTTCCTTTGCAGAGAACGCCCCGTGACTGTAGTTTTAGACCTTATAGCGCGAACAAAGGATGCAGTGAGAGAGCTGGACAACTTGCAATACCGGAAGATGAAGAAGATCCTCTTCCAGGAAACGCACAATGGGCCTGCCCCTGAGGGAGCGGAGGAGGAGGAGGTAATTACACTCTTTGTCTTTGTTATTATAACTGTCTTCTGCATGAAGTCTGTCAGTTGTAATCCACCTCCTTCATATGAGTGATTCTGCACATACTTTTGAATGTAATCACTGTCTTTCTTTCTCTGTATGAATTGCCAGCCCACTGTCAGGACGCTATTGAATTCTTTACTATAACAGTTTCTAGTGCTGCAGTAGGGCTAGTAAATATGGCCGAAATTTCATATCACAAAATTTGTTCTCATTCTGGATAATATAAAATCATAAAACATGTTTCTGAACATTTTATGAACTCTGCAAAGTTTAGACAACAGATTTCTTTTAACTTATTAAACTAGATTAAGTGAGTCAGAATTCCCTGAATGTTATTGTGCAAAAAAAAATATTTTAGTTTTTATTTTGAGTACTTGAACTTATATTAAATTATGTAAACTTAAGAACATAAACATAACTACTCAATTATACAACGGATTAAGGCAGAACATTAGGAACAATTGTTTTTCATATGTGCCAGTCAGGAACTACATTCAAAGAAGTGTTCTTCAAATTGGGTTACGTCCTCTTGTTAAAATCAAATACATGCTGATCAACTCATACAAATTATTTCCATGTTTCTTTCCTTCAAACCAACTCCTCCTTAAATTCTACTACAGCAGGGAAAGAGGAGCGAGTCAATTCGTTTTGAAAAATGTTTACAGTGCGCAGGTACTTTAAGGTATCTAGCTATACTAGTAGCTAGTTGGCAACAGCATTACAGGCTGTTTGATCAGATGCACGCATTTGTTTTTGAGATGGTGAGCTTGGCTGGCTCACGTGTATGCTTAGGTCATTTTTTTTAGTTTTTTTCACATGTTTATCTTTTGCTTACCATGCAAAAGTCACTGATTAAAAATTAATTCCTAATCGTCTAATCTGCCGGTCGGCAGGGTAATAGATGGATTTTCCCCATATAGTCTTAACCTGCTTAAATCATAAATGGAATCATGCTGTTAGATTGGCTTTTTCATTTTTCCCGCTTCACTGTGACTCTTAGTAGTCATTAGTCAACCAGCTAGCAAACGTTTTTGGTTTCCTATGATGTCCCACATGTGCAGTGCATGTCATGATGCATTTAAAAAAATTAGTTACTTTGTTGGGAACAGGTCAAAATATCGTCTTTTGGAATAATGTAATTCATTTATGATCATTAATTAATAATAATAATAAAAGTGTTTTATTCCATAAACCGTAGATGTATCCTGCATCGTTTTTGTTGGCGATATGTCAAAGTGAAATGTATATTTTCACATGTAAATATAAGAGAATGTGATGTATTATGCAATATGTCAAAGTTAATAATATAGCTTAACGTGACATTGGTTTATCACCCACCCCATGCTGCAGTTTTAACCCAGCGTTCTCTGTGTGCCAGGAGGTGGAGCAGTACATGTTGCGAACAGGCACAATCAACAGCATGGAAAGTTCCCACTCGGTGCCGTCCATGTCCATCAGCGCTAGCTCCCAGAGCAGCTCAGTCAACAGCCTGGCGGACGGCTCAGATGACAGCGGCGAGATGGCTATGATGCAGGAGGGAGAGCACACGGTCACTTCCAACAGCTCGGTCATACACCGACCTGTGGTCAGTACTTAAGGAATCGATAAGTGGACTTGACATTATGGATAGGGTTAAATGCATAGTTGCGGTTTGGCAGGGAAGCTTTACCTACGTTTTAAAATAATTGACAGTTCTGAATTTTGCTCGGGCAAAGGTGCTCGGGCAGGTAGATTGTTAAATTATCATCTCCCTCAGGGCCGTGACAACATCTACGATGACCCTTATCAACCAGAAATGGATGCCCAGCAACCAGCATCCTCTGGAGCCCGTCGGCGAGCCTACTACCGCAACCGGGACCACTTTGCCACCATCCGCACAGCCTCCTTGGTAATCACGCAGCCCACAGGATATATATTATTACTTATTTCTATTGAACACACACTTTACAAAAAAAGTGTAGTAGGTAAGAGTGACTGGGGACACTGCAAAATCAATGTATGAACGGTGGATTTTATTTTTTAAGACAAATTTGCCAATTTATGATCCATGAGAAACATGCTTAAATCTGTCACGTGTAGGTTATTGCCTCAAAATATTATCTAGCAACAGGCAAGCTGCAAAGCTACGTTTCATAAAATGAGTCATTTTCCCTTCCCTGAATTTGTTGTCATCTTTTATCACTACCATAATCATCTAGATTGCCATTTATGAATTTTCTCATACTTGTTTACTAAATGACTAGAGAATGCTTCCTTAAAAAAAAAAGTAATTTTTTTTTAAATGTCATTGTTTAGTATAATTAAGTATATCAGGGGATGAATCATGTATATGCCAAATACCTGTACTAGAATCAAAGTTTTGTTGAACAGTCACTGCTAAGACAGCTTTAGGACCTCTGAACGATTTTACGGTCGTGCCACAGGATGCTGGAGGTTGTCGACTTTGAATGCATTCACATGTGTTGTCACAAGAGTAAATGCAACTGCATGCCACCGGACCCAACAACTTTCAAGATGGTGCGCATGAAGTGACAAGGCAGAGAGAAACCACACACTCGTGTTTCAACATTGGTCACCAATGTCAGGAATAATCATCACACTCCCTCTCCAGGTGACTCGTCAGATCCAGGAGCATGAGCAGGGCTCTGCACTGCGGGAGCAGATGTCTGGCTACAAGCGAATGCGGCGCCAGCATCAGAAGCAGCTGATGGCCCTGGAGAACAAGCTGAAGGCTGAGATGGATGAGCACCAGCTGCGGCTGGACAAGGAGCTGGAGACACAGAGGAACAGCTTTGGGGGAGAAGGGGACAAGCTGAGCAAGAAGCATCAGGCTATCCTGGAAAAAGAGGTGAAGGGGCAGGACAGTCAATTCTATATCTCAAGTCATTTTCATTTAGAAGGGGTGTAGAAGGTATGTAGCACGAGAAGCCGCTATACTGTTCTGCACAGCTGTTGCAATCCAACCTGTCTGTTTGTGTGTGCAGACCAAGGCAGCGTTGGCAGAAGAGAAGAAGTTTCAACAGCACATATTGAGCCAGCAGAAAAAAGAGCTGTCCAGTTTGTTGGAGTCCCAGAAACGTCAGTACCGTCAACGCAAAGAGCAGCTGAAAGAGGTATGAGGAAACGAGCTGGAGCCCAAGTCCCTCTTAAAGTTGTCGTTACTGATAAACGCAGATTCATCATGAAATGTAAATGTATGTTCACCTCAGGAGCTGAATGAGAACCAGTCCACCCCAAAGCGGGAGAAGCAGGAGTGGCTGGTTCGCCAGAAGGAGTGTCTGCAGCAGCTGCAGGCTGAGGAGGAGGCAGGGCTGCTGCGCAGACAGAGGCAGTACTACGAGCTGCAGTGCAGACAGTACAAGCGGAAGATGTTGCTAGCTCGACACAACCTGGAACAGGACCTGCTGCGAGAGGTGGTGGACAGCATCTTCTCCTTTCTCTGTCTTTCATTAATGTGCAGGGAAACGTTTCTCACCATCAAAACACTCCATTTCCCCCCTCTACCCCACCATCCCCCACTCCAGGACCTGAATAAGAAGCAGACGCAGAAGGACCTGGAGTGCGCTCAGCTGCTGCGTCACCACGAGTCCATGCAGGAGCTGGAGTTCCGGCAACTGGGCTCGGTGCAGCACACGCGGGCCGAGCTGATCCGCACGCAGCACCAGACGGAGCTCACCAACCAGTTGGAGTACAACAAGCGGCGCGAGCAGGAGCTGCGGCAGAAGCATGCCGTGGAGGTGCGCCAGCAGCCCAAGAGCCTGAAAGTGAGTGAGACTCAGCAGGAGAAGCAGGAGAGGGAGGAGGACGAAGGGGGTGGCAGGGGAAAAGGGAACCAGGGCGACCATGGCCTCAGTCTCTCTGCTGGGGAGGGAGGTGGGAAGGAGGAGGAATGGGAAAGTGCTGAGACTCACGAGAATGGAGGGAGTGCAGATTCTTTAGATGCGGATGTTGTGAAAAACGTGGTGGAGTGTCACCGAGGAGGAAGGGAAGAGGAGGGGGAAATAAAGGTGCATTCTGCCAGTGGTGTTGGCGCTGAAGCTGAGCATATCAGTGAAATGGAAAGGGTTGAGAACGACGACAGTAGTTTGCTTGACCCGACTGTGGATCTAGAAAGAGAAGCTGATAAACAGGATGAGGGGGGCAAGGCACTCCCTGAGGGTCATTGCAGTGATGGAGAGGTGGGGAAGGATGAGAGGCTCCTGTATGGCATGGAATGGGTTGAGAATGATGAAGGCACTGAGACGGAGACGGAAGATGAAGATGAAGGCAGGGGTGTGGCAGATGGTTGCCCCTCAGAGCTAATTTCTCTGGAGCGAGGGAGGAATGTGGAGAGAAGAGAGCGAGAGGCAGATGAACTCTCTGAATTTTATTTCCCTGACTCTTTAGAAGAACTGGAACCACCCTCTCCCCTATCTTCCCCTCCCTCTCTGCCTCCCACCCATCCTTCACTTCCTTCCCTCTTCTCTCATGCTGTCTGTCTGCTCCTTTCCCTGTCTGCTGCTGCCCAACCTTCCCTCCCAATCCTCCTGCTTCTCTCCATTTTTTTGCTCTCACTCCGCCGCTCTCCCCCACTCCCTTCCCTGGCATCGCTGCTCCTTTCTGGCGAGTTAGTTCTTCTGGCCCTTTTCTTTTCCTACCTCTTCTTGCGGTCCTGCTGTGCCCTTTCTCTCACCCTTTACCTCTCATTTGCTGTCTGGGGCTGTGGCCTCTTCAGCTTGGGCCTTTCTCTTAGCCTGGGGCTCTATTATGTCCCTGTGGCCCTGGTCTCAGCTTTTTTTCTTAGTTCACCCTCACTCTTTCTCTCCCTCTATCTCCTTATTGTTCTGGTGGTCCGTCCTGCCAGGGTGTTTATGCAGAAGGCCCCAAAGAAACTCAACCGTCTATGGGTCAGAGTTCTATTCAGACTTCCTAAGCCATTATTCACTGTTTTTCAGTCCCTTCTGGGTGGACTGGCTGAGAGGAGTTTGTATGACATGTTCCCTAAAGCAGGTCGAAACTGGGGGGTACGCCAGTCCAAAATTCCTGTACCTCTCAGGTCCCTCCCAGTGGAATATTTATCTAGGCAAAATCATGGCTTTTCAGCCTCCAAGTGTTTGTTTTGGATCAGGCGCTTTCTTAGGCGGCCTATAGGGGTCCTTGCAGACTGGGCTAATTCTGCAGTTTTGAAGCTAGCCAATCGGCTCCTTAGAGAACTGCCACATAGTTACCTGAGTAAAATGAGGGCACTTGGTTTATTGAGAGAGGAGAGACCAAGCAGGTTGCCCCGGTTGCTGGGAAGGGATGTGCGGGAGCAGAGAGAGATGGAGCGGAGGAAAAGGGAGAGAGAGCGGAAGATGAGGGAGTCGAGGGAGAAGATGTTCAGAGAAGGAGATAGGTGGGAGTGTGGTTTGAGGCGCACAGCTTCAGGGAGGAATATGAGGGGGAAGGTTGTTCCATGGAGATAGAGGGATGGAATGTGGGTGCATGTGCAAAAGTAATTGTGCATGTGCAACATTTAGTTTGTGGCTTTTTATTTTGTTTTTATTGCATTACCTGTTTGACTCGAGTAGTTGGGCTTTCAGTTGGTATCATGTCAATCCCACCTGGGGGGGCGGGGGATGTGTTCACCTATTTAATGTGAATTTCCAAAATGCCTGTCTCCCTGCTTGAATCTGTGACCATCTCGCGTTCTGTATGCATGCTGGCACATTTGTATGCATGCAATGTCCTTTCACTTCTCCCCGGTCAGTGAAGTTCCATTGTAAAAACTGCTTTTCTTTTTGTAAAAGTTTAGCCAGTGGTGATTGTTTTGTTTTTCTTTGATTATTTTAATATTTTTTTAAAGTATTAAGTTATTGTTAATGCCATGGTTATGCATTGCAATTGTTAATGTTGAATGTTCTGTAGAAGTCTTAAGCTTTCAAAAGGGTGGTCCTTGTCTTGCATTGTCCGTGCAGTATCAGTCTAAATGGTTCTTGATGGTAAAACTGGTATTGGCAAAACAATTATAAATGTTGAAGTATTTGCCTTAGGTTTCCGACAGATTGATCATTTCACTACGGCAGAGATGAGTACCACCATTACACATTGGACAGGAATACACTACAATGTATGTATTTTCAATATAGTGCAATATAAAATAGTTGGACAGGCCTCATTGGAACAGTACAAAAGACACTGCACTCACTATACAGTGCTTTTATGACCTACCATTCAACTTGCACAATCAGTTGGCTTGGAAATCCAACTATTCAGTACTTTCATTGAATGTCTTATATTGGAATTAAATTAAGGGTTTAGCTGCATTTTTACCACAAGCTCTCCTGTCACTCAGTGCGAGACTTAATGCACCAGCATCCCATAGTACTTTGCTCTGCTATTGGACTATTTATTTTGACACTGTGCTCCAGATAGTTATAAATAAAAGGACATTAACTTGTCACTATTGTGATGTGACACAGAAATTACATTTCATAACTTTCTCCCACTACTGAGATCCTGTGTGTATTGGCCATTATCACTGTATGGATAAAGTGCCCCTTTCTGCCACTCATATTAGCTCCCATGATTAGCAACCTTTGTTATTTTAAACACTCGCTGTTTTTGGGTTTGCTTTTGTTTCCTTCAGTGTTGTGCTGTTGAAGACAGGTTTGTTGATAAAGTATTGAAACAAGACAAGTGTCAGTTAATTAAAAAATTATGGAATTAGGAAGTAAATGTTTGTGACAGATGGAGCACTCATTTGTCAATAATGAGGTTAGATTAGTCTGTATGAGAGCTGTGCGAAGAATGCAGGGAGGCTCAAATTGGTCCACTGATAGTTGGGAGAAAGGGGTGTGTAATATGCTAACTGGCCAGTGTGTGATTTAGCTTTTATGGAGATGATCATTTCTGGCATTGCACTATTGGCAATAATTGTAGATTTTGAAGAGTTTTCTAAATGAGGAAGTGTTTATAAAGGAAGCGGTAGCCTTTCAGAACCGTTCATGTGAATGTTTTATATCATACAGCTGTGCCCTAATGTGGAAAGGGAACCTCAGTATCGGAGAGATGCATAAGATTATTTATTTAGGTTAGTGTCAATATTTATCTGTGGTTTTTAAATTATAGTTAGATATACATAAGATTTGGTTCATTCTGAAGAAAAGCTGATTTAAAAAAAAAAATGTATTCCACGTTTAAACCAAAGATAGACAGTCCAAACATGTAAGACAAAACAAAAATTAATTTTAATAATGAAAAGGTTAAACGCTAGACACAATGATTACTTTTTTATTTTGTCCTTAGACATAAGACATGCTTATCAGAAAATAAAAAAACTTCCATAATTGTATTGTATAATTATATTGTTTATACTTAAATCATACCTGTGTTTTGTTACTGTAAGAGTCTTCGGTTTGCTTTTCTTTCTCCACTTTGCTGAATCCAGTAGGAATCCTGCACTCAGCTCCTGGGCTTAGTTATATGGAACATTGTTACACAAAGAAGCATAATGCTGTAATATGTTCCTCAGAAATGCAAGATATGAAGATGTTTACATAAAAATTACATAGTGGTGGCTTAGGAGATTTAAACTTGGAGATGTATTGGAGAGTGCAGAATTGCTACTAAAAAAAAACTTATGCAACAGGGTTTCAGTTCATTACTCCCACACAGTTCTTCACTCAGGGATAGAGAGAGATTATATAAATATACATAAATGTATAAAATACCTCTCACACTCACCCTGGTGTGCAGCAAGCATATCTATTCATAGAGCCTACGTGCACTATAGCTTGTGAACTGAGAACCTGCACAGAAAACCCTGAATATGTTGCTGTGTACATATATTTATGTTCACAATGAATGTACTCTATAAATCTTTTTGTATCCATTTTATGTCCCCCCCCCCC
>JAOVYW010000074.1:9164473-9181159 GCA_025775045.1 Hiodon tergisus | reverse complement strand
CCCCCCCCCCCCCCCCCCCCCCCCCCCCCCCCCCCCCCCCCCCCCCCCCCCCCCCCCCCCCAAATCTATCAATACTTAGTTTTAGAGAGTTTAACAGTAATAAAACATTGACACAGTACCTTGTAAGGATCAGTGTTGACACTACTAAGCTCCCCTGCAAACAGAAGAGATCAGACTCATTGAAATTCACATAATTAAGTAGGCATGCTTAGTTCAGCAGTCATTTCCATGGGAATACCCATACATTGGCCTATGACCACATATGCAGTTCCCTTGTTTTCAAACAACTCTTGTAACACAGGCAACTTGAACAGGCCAATTCTCCATTTTTACTTGCTGTGGCAAAGAAATGCATCTTGTGACTTGGTGGGAATTTAAAAAAATACAGAGGTTAGCCTCCAATCTGAAAACTAGTCAAAGCATCCATATTTCAGTTGCAACAACAAAACTGAGAACTTGGCAGAACACAGACTAATTGATGCAAATGTCCATTCAAAGTATTTAAAGGTAATGTCATCAGTCTAAACGTTTTCAGAAGAACTTGACTTAACCAAAAGCGGATAAATCAACAATTGTATTGCACTTGAACCCTAAAACTTCGGCAATTTTGTACGTCGCTCTGGATAAGAAGAATAAAAAAAATTATATATATATATTTAAAAAAGATTTTTTTTTTTTTTAAGTAACCATTTCATTTCTGCATTAAAAAAAAAGTGTATATGCTCAATCACATTTATGGTTTCAGCAGCACACACACACACAAAAAAAATTACTTACACAATTCAATGAAAAGGCCAAACATGCACCAAAATAATAACTGGTCTTTCAAAGTTTGATACAATTAATAAAGATTGGAAGAGATATCCTAAAATGACCAGACGCGCATGGATTGAGTTCAGATCATTTATTTCATGGGGGAGGACATGTCCACAAGAACAATCTTGGGGACTCTTGGCAACAATAGCAGCACCCACAATTCATTTTGATCTGATAAAATTTTACAAAACAGAGAGAGTTCTAGGACACATGCAACTCCTTACAGGGCAAACAGACAAAGCAACAAAGGACAGGGAATATGCCCAAGCCTAATGATGAGACCCTAAACGATTATTACTGTAGCAGTCACCTGAGTACAAATCTAAACTGAGTAATCATGTCTATTCAAGAAATTGTAGCCCCAACACTTATGTTGGACAGTCAATGTAATTTCAACACAGAATGAGAAATTACAAAAAGAAAAACAAAACAAAAATCGAATTTCTCAGTACAACATGAGACTGACATTCTTTTGCTTCCTGGGGGGAAGGGGGGAATTATTCTAATAATAATAATAATAATAAATTCAAGTGAATATGCAGTCACTATTGCACTTTTTTTTTTCCCAGATCTTTTGGTGGTTTCCTCATATTTAGCCAATTATTTTCTCTCAGAAATATGTTGTATACAAGTAAGAATCTAAAAGTTGAGTAAAATAAAGAGTTTCGTGCACCACTAAACTGCAGCATTTCTACTGCAAGTGGCTCTGTGCTCGGCTGCTTCTGCCTCTCACTAAGCCTATACAGTTTCTCCCCACCATTTCCTACCTTTACCAGTCCAGACCACAGTTAATTGTGCACTCCAAGTCCCTGGTATTATTTAAGAATCCATAAAGGGTGAATTCACAACATGGAAGAAAGCAAAGAAAGGAGAGAAAAAAAAAAAGACTGATCAGTCACAAAACACTGAAATAAAATAGGCTTCCCCCCCCGACCGTCAGTCGTGTACAGCAAGTAAAGGAGGAGAAACAACATTGAACTTCCTGGGGATTCCTCTACCCCATCACTGAGGATAGGCCTTGTCTCTTGACAGCATAGAGGGACTTTCCCGATCCTCCATGTGGCGCTTGGAGCCCAACACAGCTGAAACAACCGAAACAACCGAAACAATCAACATTCAACACACCAGACACTCTTCCGCTACCACGAAAGCATTCAATATCGTCTATTCATTATAAACAGGGACAAGTAATAGCCAACCCACTTTTTACCCACACATGGTCTCGCTAGCCCCTCCCAGTTATGACCTGTACAGCGCCATTTGGATGTCAATGCATGTTTGTGACCAAGAGTTGTCCTAATAAGAATTTAAAGATTATTCTTATGAAAGCAAAAGAGAGGTTATACCAAGGAGTGTAGTTATAACTATGCCAATACAGAAATCTAATCTTATCACTGATTTTTAAACATTCCGTATTAACTACAGTTGCTATCTAAAGACACTGTATTTCATATCCTGCTGTTGAAAAATATATAGCCGGGTGGCACCGATTTCATGTTAACTATTAGGTTAAACAAACAGTTTGTAACCTTATGATTCCAATTTCCAGTAATTTTTAGAAATCAATAATTGAAGCTTACATTACATCTTCAGCAAGACCGTTAAGGCTGATTTGAAAATGAGCATTGGCTTAATTGATTGGATTCTGTGATCAGGCTGCCCTTTATTTACACCTTGCCCCTAGCACTGTAACCACAACAGCACTGCTTCTCTTAAAATTAGCCATGCAGGACTGAATAATGTAATGCATCCTCCAAATGCATACATTCATTCTTTTATACCTTAAGAAAAACTGAACTAATATGAATTGATCCAACTTCATTCTGAAGTCAAAACCCATGACAATTCTAGAGCTACTCACACAAACTTAAGAATTATACTGCACTACTACGTAGCTGTCTGAATAACTGGTATTATAAACATAATAAATCACTAAAACATGCAGATAAAGGACCTCGCTTTTGATCTGACAAGAGAGCAATATAAAATTGACTTTCTTGCAAGTGGTCCAATTTTCATATTTCTCACCTTTGATTAGTGTTTACTAATCACAATATGCACAAATTTGTTTTAAAAACATACGTAAATAAAAATATATCAAGAACCATACCCATTGGGTGGAGACAGAATACAGCAAGAATGTATGTTTAAGTTCCCTTAAAATTACCACAAACCTGTAACTGTCCATCATTTGAAAGAACAGTGCAACTTGATGGTTTTAGTTTCAGAACAACACAATAAGTTATTCAAAAAACAAATGTTATAAAAACAAATGCAAATCAACTCCCTTTCAGACATGTAGCCAAAACATCACTCAGAGAAAAAACACCTAGTTAAACTATTGCAGAAATATACAACAAAAAAACTATTGGAAAACTCACAATAAAGAAGATATACAGCCAAACACGGATAGGCAGTGAAATATGCCATAGTACACTGACTATTTCAATTCAGGACCAGCCCTTTTTTTCCCCATTTCATTTAAGATTGATGAAAATCAATGTACAAAATGTCTGTATTATAAATGGTTTACTGATAAACTAAAATGCTCAGAATTCAACATATATTTACATTTTAGTTGCTTAGCACACGCTTTTATCCAAAGCGACTTAATTTACAATTTCTACATTCATCCATTTAATATAGCTGGATATTTTACTGAAGCAATTCAGATTAAGTACATTGCTCAAGGGTACAACCAGCAACCTTCTGGTTACAATCTTAATAGACCAATGATAAAACAGTTTTTATACGACATTTATTAACCCCTTTAAAAAAAATAAAAGGGGGGTTTCCTGCTTGTAACACTGGCAGAATCGCAAACACCTGCCTGAACAGTATTAACTTCACCCATTGGACAGCTAAGTAAGTTAGCACCTAAACAAAATAAATCATTTTATTGTAATATAAATATTTGGAGCTCTGTGTAAATCCTGATAAGTTAGTGCTGCTTTTCCAATCAACCTTCAACTGTGTCTCAACTGAGAGAATGAAATAAATATTTATGCATTAAGTGCAGTAAGCTACATCACAAATACATTATTTCAACCGTACTCAGTTGTGATGACTGGGCCATTTTTGCAAGGATCGTGACTAGATGCACACATATTTATGTAATTTATTTAAATGCACAAACAGTCCATAAAAATATGAGCACTACAATTTAATCCTATTTTAAAAACTGACCAAACCACAAAAAATTACTTTAAATACTGCTTGTAAAGTGTTCTCAGTACCTTCTAACTAGCCATCGGTATACTGCAATATAAATTTATATTGTTAATGGAACATAATAGCTGCCCGGCTAACAAGGTGACTGGCTTTTCTTACCAGCACCTATTCTCTTCCTCAGGCTGCTGCCCTTCTCAAAAAAACCAAAAAAAACCCCTTTATTTCCCACATTGACCATCTACAGTGTTCCCACTGCCTTACACAGTCCTCGGAATTGAATGATATACAAACGGATGAAAAATTAAAGGAAATTAAAAGGGGTTCCAGAGGCTGTTATTTTGTAGGGGGGCATTTTCCTGGCATGGTTTTGGTCCACTTGTCCCCTTAAAGGAAAGGGTCACTGTAAATCACGAAGAAATTATTCTGAGTGATTACCTTTATCCAAGGGTGAAACATTTCTAAGTAGTCTCTTCCAAGATGACAATTCGCAGGGCACAAGGATATGTGTATCATATGCTATGGCCTTCGCAGTCACCAGATCTCAACCCAGAGTTCCAGAGAATAGTAGAATCCATGCTAAGGTGTATTGAAGCTGTTCTGGCAGCTAGTGGCAGTCCAAAACCTTACCGAGACACTTCATGTTGGGTTTTCCTTTAATTTGTCACCAGTCTGTACATTTAAGAATTTATTTTAGGTTATAGGCAGAGTTTCTCCTTAAGTTAGAATTTTAAAAGTTGAGTATTTCGATCATTATAAAACTATTAAAAATGTTGAAAGACAATTAAAAATTGGAGACATCTACCATTTGGGTTTGAGACTGTGCACCTCAAAATACCATTGTACACTCACCATTTTTATGCTTTAATGATTTTGATCTTCTGGGTGAATTTGGATTCTGGAAGAAAAAAAGGAATAAAATAGACAGAATACCAACTCTATTAAATCATATTTGTTTGGAAAGTTGGGGATACATCAATTCATGCATATTATATGTGCATACATATTTACATTAAAACTGGATCATCAGAAAAATCTTGTTAAAAAAACTAAACAAAAGCTAACACGTAATGCACCATTTGCATTTTCACCTTTAACCATTATGGGGGTTCTCCATTATTTAATGACAAATAAAATATATTCCACTAGATTAGATTAGATTAGCAATGCAAGCATTACAACATGAATTGATGAAACCAAAAGGCAGAGCAGTTCTGTTTTGATTGTACAATGAATACCTGAATAGCCCAAAAAAAAAAAAAAAACACCTGAAGAGGTGCAATAAAGATAAACTGAAGATTTGATAAGTAAAATACCTTATCTGACTTCCTCTTCTTGGCTACAAAAAAAAGAAGAAACCAAAATTTGCACCTTACAGAAGGTCAAGAAACTTGTGATGAATAAAATGCTTTATATAGCATATTATTAATTACAAGTGCATTTAATATACAAATTTTTAAAAGATGGTCTTTATTTTCATGATTAAGTTCCCTGTGAAAACAAAGGCACCTTTTTTTTCAGACCCATACGACCAGTCATTATCATTGAGATCGTCGTTGTCCTCCTGGTCACTTTCTGATTTGTTCAGATTGTTGCTGTTGGCTATTCTGTGGAGAACAAAGAACAAAATTAGATAGAAATAAATAACATTGGTGGAGACGGGTCAACCCATGGAATTCCTGACCGCAACACCAAGACTAGAGAATGTTAAGAGAGAAAACATCAAATAACGGCTGAGAATCCCAAGACGATCTTCACCCAACAACCATAGCATGGCCAGCTACTATCTCAACGGGGAGCAGGGAGCAGGGAAAAGGGGCAACGTGCATGATAAGCTTTTGTACCCTTGCTAACCTGCGGTTGGCAATGCGGCTGCTGTTCCGCCCCATCCCCAAGCACTTTTCCAAGTGTGGGGCAAAGCGCGATGCAGCAATGCTGCGGCTGCAGTTCGGACAGACACACTCCTTGGTCTTCCACTGATTGTACACCTGCCCAAATATGTCCACCCCTGGCTGGTCCACTATTTCTGCGACAATGGGCAAGAAACAGAAGTAATAAAGCAGTCTGACACAGAAATCTAATATACTCACACATTCTCATGGGATGATACGTCTTAAGAAATGCAACCAAACGATATGATCAAATCTCATAACTGAGCCATTCTTGCCACTGCTGCACAGTGGAATGTTTTCTGTGATAAGAGTGTTCTACAAACCTCACTTCCTAAAAAGTTGGGACAATGTTTGAAATCTCTCTTTATTGTTCTCTCTCTTAACGACAAACCAAAATTCTGAAAAAAGTTGGGACTATTTATGAAATATAGAAGAAAAAAAAAAGTATAATCTAATTTATGAGTTGCAAATCTTTCGCTATATACAATTGAGAACAGTACAAGATGATGACTTTTTTCAGAATTGAGGTTTGTAGTACAACCACTGAACTAGGACCCCAAGCATGGTCAATGAGAAAATATTCACCAAAGTCCTTCATGCTTTCTTGGTCAGTATCATCCAGAAAGAAGTACCCTTGCTTGACAGCCCGGTGCACTTCAAAACAAAGGCCCAGGCAGGCATCCTCCACCAGGTCTGAATAGATGTCATGAGCTATGGCCTGCAAGCATACAAGGTTATACATTCACAGGCTGTACAATAAACTATTAAAGCTTTTCCAGTATAATGCATTAACATATTATCTCTGGCTAATTTTAATACAAAAAACGTTTTTGCCAACAATAAAATTCTGTGATTAAACTGAATTGAGCATCTTATCATTAGGTACACCACAAAATAATAGTTTATTGTCCAAGTGAGGAATAAATCGTTACATTCTCCTTTGCAGCTCAATGCTATAATGTAGCCATCCTAGAGCCTCGCTAAGGAGAATTTGCCTTTTAGTGATGCAGCAAATCCACTGCCTTTGGCACAGGCGACCCGAGTTCGGAAGCACCGGGGCATTACGATTATATATGCGTATTGGCCAAAAAATTATATAAAATTAACTTTATGATGGCTATACAATAAACATGGTCAGCCCAAATGTATGCCAGTCAGGCAGTTAAACTCACCTCCAGCTTGGAGTTGTCCAGCACTGACAGAGACATTTCCTCCATTTTCATTTGAAAAATCTTAAGGTGGAAGCACTGCCGTCTACATGCCGTAGTACAGCCAGCATGAAGTGAAACTGCACTGGGCAAAGAGGGAGACAGGAAAGACTTCTAATGACAGGGTTAACAACAATCAAATGAATACTTGTATTATAAACTTTACTTACAGCAGTGTACGGTGGCATACACTTATTTTCAAGCGGTGAATGATAGACAAATAATTGTGTTGGTCTTGTTAATAGCGCTCTGTAGACAAAATTGGAGGCATCAATAAGCAATTTTTTTAATCACTAAAACACATTTCAAGAAAACATTTGCGAGCACCACATTTCATGCTATACTTGAACTCACAAATCAACCAATTGAGAGCGGCCAACCTCTATACAGCAAAAGCCAACCCAAAGTTTATAATTGTAATATCGAAAACATTTATTTTTACCCATAAACAATCAGCCAGCTACATATCCCTCAGATACAGGTCGTAAATGTGCAGGGCCCCTTGCACACTAGATACACGATTACAAATAATGAATTACATATTTAATCTATTTTCCAATACGCAATTCAAATAGATTTTAAAAAATATATACCACAAAACAAATTGCCAATAATATCTGAAACCAATCAGGAAGTGTTGGTTCCTTTTGTCATTTCTTAAAATGACAGATATTAGCATTTTGAAAGGGGAGAGTAAAACTCATATTTCAATTAAATTTTATGGTACATTGTACCCAGGGCTACAGTTAATAATAAGGGTGCCAAGAGCTTGAGGAAATCGGATACATTTGTCTCAAGAAGCGCTTTTTGTTACTATCCCACATTTCACTTACCAGTGCTGAACGGGCCGGCAAGACGTTCACAGGGCATAGCCCGCTGCTTTGTCAGCAGCAGCCCGTTTTTGCGGCTACCCTTTTCCAAACATCGCACATTGCAGGTATCTAAAATACACCGCGCTGCACCGTTAAACAACTTATTGAAATGATATGCTTTGTCAAAACATGATCAGAATTACTTAACTTAAGAATCAGCTGCCATTTTCTCTTCAGCAGCAAGCACAGGCGACACTAATCAATTGTCAAACGTCGACCGTGCTCGAATAAGCTTAGAAACAAGCAACTGGTTAAAAGAGCCCTACAAATGTTGCTTGTTGTAAGTAAAATCATAACTAATGATAAATGAAACGGGGATACACAATGCAAATACAATTTTTTTTAAAAAGAGAAGAGAAATCCCAAAGCAAAGGGACAGCCTACTGTGGGAGATAGAATATGGTTTGATTGCCATGTAACTGACCAATTGCATTGAAAGCTATAAATGTTTCACCAATTAGATGCCAGCTTGGGTGGAGACATGTCTGATTTGTTGTATTTAGGATAGTTTGGTTACATGGCGCCATTGTGTAGCCAAACTAGTTTTGTATCGGCATTCTTGATAGGGATTGGACTGTGATTTCAGTCGTATAGTATAGCGTATGAAGTCACTTCAAATACCACCTTTAGTGGCTACTTATTAAGAAACGCAAGAAGCTGAGATTCACTCGATGATAATATTAGACACTAGCCTATTCAAACACGAAATACATACTACGGCAATAGGAATACATGGGGGAAAAAATCATAGTTACTGGCATATCCACCATAACAATGTAGTCAACAATAAACTAGAATTTACGGAAAACGTTTGGTAAACTAGTTAGTACATCAATTTAAGCAATACTAAATATCTTCACTCACCCCGTATTACGAATGAAAACTATTTGGGTACGTAATGTGAAAGGCGTGAAAGGTAGTTTTGATAACGGTCAAATAATTTCCATAGAATTTAGTATCCGTCTCTTTGATTCAAGACAGATGAGGGACTTAAGAAAATGAAGATGTTTTGCGTCAGAAATTGCAGTCAACCTTTTATAGGTTCAACCCTTTTAACAAAATACTTTGTGTATTACGTACAACCGAGGATCTAATTTATACAGATAATACAGATCGTCAACAGTAATTCAACAATTGCTGCATACCATTTTGTGAGGCACACGGCTACACTTCTTGAATTTCAGGGTTGGTAAGATCTAAGATTCCCCAAAATAAAACAGCATCGGTCCCACTTAATTCAAATGGGTGTAAGAAAAGTATAATTAATTGTGCAACTGATTCAGTAGGTATCGTTATCATTGTTTACCCATATCATTTTGTGAAGTTAGTTTTTAAATTAATTGTTGAACTCAGGTATGTTCCCTTGATGCATACATTAAGAACAATATAAATTATCAGTTATTATTATAACACATATCAATTAGTGCGAATTTATGACACTGCCGCGAAACTAAGCTTTATATTCAATTTACCCGAAGACCAGTCACTGCAAATGTTCAAGTAACCATTTACTTGTATTAGTCTTTGTCATCGTCACGAGTCCGTAAGTTTTAACTGCTGGTTGGCCAGGGAGGGAGATAAGTGCATTGTGAGCAGGTAAGCACCTTAACACTCTTCAAGATACAAATTTGTTTTGTTCGAACTTGATCACTTTGTCTCCCGGAATTGACCAGGATTAACCATTTTTAAGTGATTTTACTCACTGATGGGGAGCATGCCCTAGACTCACTACCCTGCTCCTCTAAATTCAAACATGGGCTTCAGATTATTTCCAAAAATGAGTAATCAATATTCTGAAACATCATACTTCCCAACCCTGCCCAGGTATAAACTATTTCAGCACATAAAATGTCACGTCACAACAAAACATTAAAATATTGAAAACACTGACAATGTTTTACAAGTTTTACAAAAGGTCATAAAAAATATTTTCTATCACACAACAAATAAAATATTGGGTTATTATAACAAAATTAAGCGAGAGCACTTGTCATCCTCTGAAATGGCCCCAGACACATTAGTTCAGAGGCCAAGACCACAGCTGTAGGCGGAACGGAGGGGCCCAGAGAAGCTCTTGGCGATGGACCAGTTCCAACGGAGGACTGCACTAGAGTTGCAATAGGGATGGAAACCACACTCTCCTGTCTCAATGTGGTGTTATCAGCAGGACGCTGGTCTGCCCCTGTCAGATCTTTTCCAGGCAGAGTGAAAGTGACGCTATTAGAGGGAAAGGATATAGCAGGCCCAGATACCTTCCGACTCTTTATATGAAGAACCAGAGGGGCAGTGCTTTGTTTTCCAGGAGGCAATTGATCTGAGCGTCCCTTTGATTGTGCAGTCGATAACTCCTTGACAGAAGGTCTACGGCCGTTTTTTGTCATCCCTGGCAGGTGGACTGCCTGGAGTGAGAGGAGATGCACCTGGTCTCCTCCAGAAAGGACTGCAGGCTCAGAAACAGACTACACTTCTAGAATTGGTTCCTCCAGAGCATGCATCGTATGTTGCCCCAGGCAACATAAACACAAGCTCTTTTCACAGCCCCCACAGTTGTGAAATGTCTTCTAAGGCATAGTACATCCTGTTAAACACCCTTGTTTCTCTCTCTAAAACAGCAATGGGACTGAGGGTCTGAGCGTTGATGACATTGAGCTGTTACCAGTAGTGCCTAAATAGATAGATTAGATCACAACACACCCAGCCATCAAGGTGTGTAGCACTGTGAGGCCCAACAAAAATACAGCAAGCAAAGTGGAAAGAATCCTAGAGTAGTGGTGTAATTGCTCCGGGATTTTACGTATGTAAATTCACTCCATTTTGGCAAACTTGTTGAGGTATCCAACAAATCAAGGGAAAGTTTTATAATGACCGTTTGCTACAGTTTCCAGCATGCTTAAGACGCATTCTATCATACTAGACCAAATTATTTTAGTTTTTTAAGGTTCTACGTCTGGAGATTTTATTAGAGACCAGGTTTGTCTTTTGGTCATCACCTTTTTTTTTTTTTTTTAAATATCAAACGTTTATTTGTTTAAATAAAAGTAACTCCCATAAATAATATATCTCTGACTAACATCAAACATGTTTAAGGCTGGGCCCAAATTACCTTTGGCAACCTGATAATTGCACTTAAAATATCTGTGTTTAATAGGCGCTTCTTTTTTGGAGAAAAATAAGATACTTGTAAGAACAAGAAAATACTTTTTTTTTTTTTTTTTTTATGTGATTAGTGGGGTTGTCAAAGTTTTGATTCGGCCCCAGCCCAAGTATTCTTTGCACAAGCAAAATATTTTTTTGGCAATTAGCTCAAGGGGGAAAAGGTCAGTAGGCATTATTGGTCAGTTATAATGCCTTTAAACAACTGGATGTTATTTTGACAACAATATCAAAGTGCTCAGAGATCAAAGATCAGATTTACTAAAGGCTAAAAAAAATTACAGCCTAAACGATGTGCTAGAAAGGAGAGCCATTTTCAGAACACGCGTCACTAAAATCACATTTTCATCTGACGGATAGCTTCAAATGATGTGTTGTCATGGGAGTGAAAAAATTTAATTAAAACAAAAAACAATACAGGCTTTGTTAAAAACAAAGTTTACTTGCCCAAATAGTAAACGGCAGGGAATACAGAACACCTTCAGCTATAGAAAACATCAGAAATGCTTCATATTTATCAGCCGTACAAATCTGCAAAGCTTTTTTTTTTTCACGTTTTATCATTTGTACAAAAAATACAGAGGGCGATTCAAACGAAACAGAAAAATAACAAAATAAAACGTTCATCCCCTCCAAGGGCAGCCAACGTGCCAAACTGTACAGAAAACCCCCACCCCTCCCACGCAACCCCACCTTCACTGGCATCTACTACTTCCAGTGAGTGTACCAACTAAATAAAAGAAACAAATAAAACAAATATCCACCTGTTACAAAGAGCATTATATACAAATACCGTACAACAATATTAAACCGAATTCAAAACAAAGCAGCTTAGTCCCCCACACCACCACCCTCTATTTCCTTGTGAATCCCTCCAGAATTATAAATATAAATATAAATTTGTAGCGGCTACTAAGTCTTTCATAAAGACTTTCACAGCTTCACCAATGAATGGCCCTTTCTGTCTCAAATAAATTTATATTCCCCAAGAGAAATCACAGCTGAAGGAGTAATAGGGAGGGCAGAAATATTTCTGGGATATTAACTGTTGAGTCAAAAAATAACACCTGCTGTCCCGGACATACAGCCCCGTCCATTAAGCCTAGGGAGGTAGGTATACTCGCTAGTCGTGGTACACACCACTTCCATCCAATGGGCCACATTTAAACTGTGCTGAGGACGACGTTCTTTTACTAGTCTTCAGTCTCACTAGTAAGAGATGGTGAACTATGGAGGGATCTGATGTTTATGGCTGGTGAAATCTGAATTACTGATTCTCTTAATGTGTGTGCTGGTTCAGCTTTAACGAACTCTGAATGCCTGCATTGCATTGTATAAAAGCAGATTTTTCTAAATTCACATGTGCATGAGTTCAATGCGAACACAGTTTGCATCGTCATGTGAAATGCTTCCCAACAATGACTCAGAATTTCCTTAAAAATAAAAAATAAAGAATATAGTTTAAGTGCACTCCATTTTTGGAAACTTTGGGGGTCAAATTATTCATAGTTAAAATACAAATAATAAATACCCAGAGTTTGCAATAAAATACAAAATATCTTATAATAGTGGTTAACAGAAGTAATCAGGACTAATTCAGTTGTATCAGGGCCAGTTCCCAGCTCCTCAGATGAACAATGTCTTATTTAAATCGAGGAATGCCGCTAGCAACATTTAACAGCAACATGTGTGTACACCAATGAAAATTTTTAACCGTTAAACAGGCCAACCTATCAATTTTAACTGCAAATCTTCACAGTCAACATTCATATGAAACTAAAAACAATGAGGAAAACAGTGGGGGGGAAGCCATTTCCATTGGGTTGGAGCATTTCCGTACCCCAACAATTAACTGCGAAAGTCGACATAATACAGACACAAACAGAAACGATCCCTTCAAACAGCTGCTTAAAAGCGAGACCCAGCGACAAAAAAGGCACCATTTGTCTGGCATTCCAATCAACAGTGCGCTCAAAATGGCTTCATTCTTCCTGAAAATACCACGTCTTTAAAAATTACATCCATGCTAATGAAGTTAATAAACACAATATTGTCAGAGTGCAGGTACTTGGTCCCCGATACCATCCTGAACGATACTCTAAAATAAACTTCCTTTACTTTAGACCTTATAACGTCAGAAAGGCCTAGTGAAACAAAACGCAAAACTGGAAAATGACTCCAGGCTGAAATATAGGTGCTGGGGGAGTACATTCTGTTAGTCCCCCATACCCTGGGGTCTCTAATTAGATCATACTCTTTTTCCCCTCAGATCCTTGAAACTGAGATGTAAGAGAGAAAAAAAAAATCAGTAAGTGATAGCGAGCCCACTTCCACGACCTGCAGAAAATCTCAAGGAAGTCTGCAAGTTTTTAAAAAAACTCCAGTGGGTGACTCCAGTCCTGTGACATCATCACTGAGGCTATTGAGACCAAGAGGTCCTTATGCTGAGAGAGAGCAAATGGCCAGGGGTCTCTTTGTGTTATGTTCTCTTTTAGCGGTCTTTTTCTCTGTGGATGAGATAAACTGTGGTGGAGAGAGAGGACAGAGAGTGACAGAAAGGGGAGAGAGAGTAAGAATGGTAATAGATGGCTGTACAGTAAATTAGACGGAGACAGGCAGGGAGACTTATGTCGGCCAGACAGGCGAGTGCATGGCGGTTGGGTGCTCCTGGACCCTTGGCTCAGCCTAGCGCTGCTCAGTCACTCAGTGGCTCAGTCTGAGTCAGAGTCAGAGGAGTCCTCGGAGCTGGAGCCGCTGCTGCTGCTTCCAGACTTGTTCTCCTTGTCGTCTGCTTCCTCGTCATCCTCATCTTCCTCCTCGTTCTGCAGAGCAACCATAAAAGAGCCATATTATTATATCTATTATGAAGAAATCTTTTTTAAAATAATTCACATCGACTGTAATACTTTTCATTCCTTTCCTATGCATTTCAACGTGCTATATGTGGGTTACAGGGCACATACCAGCAATATAATATTTCCAAAAATATGAAACCACTTGGCCTTGTGTAAACGGTAAATGCAGGTCAACCATACAGGGTTAAATATCACTAAGGAATTCAGAATAATCAGCCCCATTTACCTCCTCTTCCTCATCGTCATCCTCCTCCTCTTCCTCATCACTGTCCTCTTCACTTGACGAGTCATCAGATGAAGCCTCCTTCTCGTCTTCTTCCTCATCATCGTACTCCTCCTCCGAGTCCTGGGGGTGGTAGATGCAAGCATCACATTGCATTATTTATATGTGGTGGAGACGACCTAACCTCACATCAAACAATTTTATAATCAGCCAACACTGCTTCTGAGACATCGGGATGTATAAATGGGTACAGTTTGGTAGGAGTGCAACCAATCTTTGGGTTTGGACAGTTGCGTTACATTTTAAATGAATTAAGCTGACACTTTTGCAGAGTGACTTATTGCGTGTGAATCTAATTAGGGAGGCAACACTTCTCGTGCAGGCCAAGTAAACCACAGTGTATAACTGACAGGTGGCTAGAAAGACGTCTCCTTCCGCCACCAGCTGATATGCATGAGCACAATAGTCATCTCCAACTTACCGATTTCACCACGGCTGCAGCCTTCACTTTGGCATTTGTCCCACCCGGTTTAGCTGTACTTTTACGTTTCTGAAGAGGGGAAAAAAAAAACAGGTTTTACTTGAAAATAACGAATGAAATAATAAGACGTACATCTCATTACATACACTTTCGCGCCTACTTACATTTGAATTATATTCTGTATATGTGGCCCTCTCCTGCGATGACAAGTTCTGCAATACAAGAAAAAAACGGCATTTGTCTAAAGGGTTTGAGATTAAACTTTAATTCGAAGCTTGATGCTGACGATCATTTGGACAAGCCTCCAAATCTACAGTTGTCAAGGACCGCCTTACCTTGAGCCAGTGCTCCAGTTGCACCTTGTACTGTTTCTGCTTCTCCTCCGCCATCTTCTTGTAGCGGTCCTTCTCTCGTTGAGGCAGCCTTTGCCAGCGACCCCCGATCTCACCCATACGCTCCTTCATTGGCAAGTGGTTCAGCTCCCCGCCAGACAGCAGCTCTTGAGAAAACTTCTGGTAGCCATTCCTGAGATGGGGCATAGGGTTAGAGGCAGGGCTGCCTTACTGACAAAAATATATATCAGATTTTTATTTAGGTAATATTGATAGTGATAATCGTCGCGGTCAATCAAATATATTGTTTTTGCAATGTCCATATGACGTTGTTTCACGAACACGATACAGTACTTGGCAACAGTGATGTATAGATTTAATAAATAATCTGATTTTTAAAATGCATAAAATTAAAACAATTACATAACAATAATGTAAAAAGTACCATAAGTTAGCAATACTGATTCAAATTGCTGCTAAGCATTGCTTCGTATTTGTATTGATTAGAACTGCTGGCAATGCAAACATCTCAAAAAGACACTAAAACAAGTGGAAAATACAATAACAGAGGTTTCCTAGAAGGTACTGAAACATTTCACTGACTTAAGCTTAACTTAACAGCTCCTCTGTAAATAGCAAATGGATAAACAATTGTCTAACTGCAGCCACGTGTAAACAAGTGAATAATACAAACGTCTTTGCAACCAAACTACCGACTGAGATACTCACGATGGAGGTTTCTTCGGCTCGCCCTCAAACTTCATTTTCTTCCCCGAGGTGACCACGGCAGCTGGTGAGCGCATCTCACTTAGCTCCCTCTGTGAAGAGGTGAGGTTACACGGTTGTCAGGTCATATTTACGCAGATAAAACTCCTTCCGAGCCTTTAACTAAAGGGTCTGCTTTTTACCTCATATCTCTTTTGGTCTTCGGCAGCCTTTTTAATCCACATGAGCTTCTCTTTCTTCTCCATCGTGTTCCAAGCTGCTTCCATGGCCTTCTGAGCTTTCGTCCGGTCATTCTGAGTGGGGGAGACGCGTAGATACGTTAGCGGTAGATTAGGAAAACAGACAACACATGTATTACAAGACATGAAGTCAAAAGTATATGAGAGTATAGGTGCGTAACTTAGAAATATGATAGGCGGGAGGTTGCGAATTTATACTGTGAAAATTACTAAAACATTAGCTGGACATTATGGTTACTCGCAATTTATTCAAATTGAATGTTGTAACCATATCTGCTAACTGGAAACATTAACAGAAAACCGTTTACCCCGGCCATTTGTTTTGCTTTAACTGTTGGCAGTGTACATACCCTGAACCTGGCCAGGTAATCCCCAATTACACTAAGCTGCCAGATATCTTGAGCCGTCTTGGGCGACTCGGGCAGCCGGCTGCGTTCCTCCTGGACCTTCTTCTCCGACTCTGCCTTCAGAGCCGCCTCCAGGCGCTTGTACTTCTCCTGCATGGTTTAGGGACAGAGCATAACTGGTTATAACTGGTCTGTTTAATAAGGCTCAGTCTCTGGTTCTATTTGGCTTACATTACTAAACACCTTTAACAACACACCATCACAAATGGAGTTAGGTTTTAATTTACGTTCACTCTCCTGAGATCAATCGGATGTTTAATGGCACTTTCTGGGGCAACCATGAAAGACTCAATATCAAATATTCGGAAATCAGT
>JAOVYW010000074.1:9151838-9164373 GCA_025775045.1 Hiodon tergisus | reverse complement strand
CTGAGATCAATCGGATGTTTAATGGCACTTTCTGGGGCAACCATGAAAGACTCAATATCAAATATTCGGAAATCAGTAGCATTGAACTATTCTGACGTAATACTCAAATCGTACAAACATGCACTTCACCTTCTTCTTCTCGGACAGCTCGTTCCACATGCGAGCCAACGTGCGAGTCAACTCGCTCTCCGACAAGTCCACCCGCTCCTGCTGCAGCTTGGGCCGCTTCTCCTCCGAGAAGATGAACATGGCAGAGATGGGACGCTTTGGCTTCTCCGAGCCATTCTGCACACAAACACAGCCGTCGACAGAGATGAAGGGAAAATTCAGAAACAAACCAGGAAAGAGGAATATTGTTCATATGAACCTCCAAATTCACTTCTCTGTCTTTGTACTTTTGTTTCTTTTCCGGAACACGTCATCAAGCCTTCCATCATGACAGTATTTGGGTTAAAAATTACTGAGGACATGCTTCCATGTCTTCCGGAGTGGCTAATCTCTTCCCTCTCCCAAAACTATTTCAATAATTTTGTTGTCATTTGTCCGCTTATCATACCCCTTGTCCTTTAATGCCTTCTCAGACATACTGAGCTGTAAGTTTAGCCTTGACAAACAATGACTTCTTAACAGCTCCTTAACAGCTATCGAGAGCAAATTTCACAAGAAGATTTTCTGCAGGGATACCGTACAAAGTTCACTAAAACAAACGCATGCAATTGGCAGACTGGCCCCCTCAGCTATTCTGTTCAAATTAAGTGAAAGCAGCCACAGTCTTGCAGGGGATAACAACTGATGTCAGTGGAACAAGGAGTTCAATTCTAGTCCCCTCTGACCTTTGTTTTTGAGTTCTTCTTTGCAGAGGCATTGTTGGCGCCTTTCTTGTTGAAACCCAGCATCTTATCCTCACCCAGAACACGTTGCTGCTCTTCTTCAGAGATACTCTAGACAGGACACACAGAAATACTGATCAATCACACATCTCTTTAGTAAGGAAAAGTGTCCCTTAGCACTTCTGTAATACCAAATGGGTGGGGGGCGACTTACACACAAAAATCGGTTCATCTCAATTTCATATTCTTTCTTTTTCTGAAACACAAAAAATGTAAAGTTAAATGAGAAAAACCTTTAGATATTGTACAGTATATACATGATTGGCACTACAGGAACATTGCAGAGTCACAAACTAGAGATAAATGTTGGCGCATTATCTTAAAATGGGGCGCGTAAAAAATTTGCCATGTGCACAAACCTGCTCACAGCGTTTCTGATAACCGTCCTTCTCATTCTGCTTCAGGAGCTTCCACTGTTGGCTGCACATTACCATGCGTTCCGTGCTCGGCACGTCCTTCATGTTGGTCATGAGCTCTGCACAGAACATGGAGTAGCCGTTCCTGCAGAAATAGAAGCAAGATCACTGAATTGCGTGCCAATCACTATCACAAAAGTACAAGGCAGACATACATTCAGCTAGCAGAAAACAGCAGATAAGTTCCAGATAACTTACGGTGGGGGTTTGGTAGGTCTGCCATCAAACTTGTCCTTCAGCTGCCGCTCTGCCTTTGTTAAGGTGGACTTGTTGATGTCGTCTCGGGACATGTTGAGCTCTGGATGCTGCTGGATGAACTCGCGCATCGTTTCCTATGGAATGGACAAAAGAGGGTCATAGCTCGTAAAGGAAGCATATCTTCCAGTCAGTCTTCCAGCACGCTGAAATCCTGCACTAGCGCCGCAAACACATGGCTACCTCATATTGTTTCTTCTGCTCCAGAGATTTGTTGATCCATTTCAGTCTCTTCTTGTCTGACAACTGTGTCCACTGTTTCCCCAGGCTCTCCTTGATGTCCTTAGTGGTTGCCTGGTGACAACAGCCAATAGTTAATCTAATGATCGTATGAATATAATAATTCGTATGAATCTGAGTTTGCGCACATAATAACACATCAGCAGAGCAGAAATTATAGAATGCCACGTAGATACAAGGCAGATGTCTTGTGTCTTTAACATCCCTGTTACAAATTACCTGCAATAAAAACTAATCTGAAATTAACTTAATTGACCAACCCCTCATTTTTGTTATACGAGTAGACTGACTAAAACTACACAAAACCATAAAGTGTATATAAGATTTTGCCAGAACTGATGACAAATTTGGCACGTGGACTAGCTATAAACCTACATAGCTAGTGAGTTTTGTTTTTTTTACGTAACATTGAGGTCACACTGCATTAAAATATTATCTTTTAAAACGAAAGCTTTTGCATGTAGTAATAAAGAATGAACCCCTAATGCTCGATTGAGCAGAACTCAGTAGATACAGATGAACCACCATCACTTACATCTGGCTGGGCTTTGAGGACTGCCTTCTTCTCATGGTTATACCACAGCTGCTGGGGCGTTTTGGGCTTCTCGGGGACATCAGAGCGTTTCATGTTCTTCATGTTCACCATCAGGTCAGGGTGTTCCTCCCTAGACAGGCACGAACAGAACAGACCTCATAAGACTAAAAAGACAAGCATTTTCAGAGACTGCAGTTGGCCAATTGCCATTTTATTAAAGTGGTATTTGAAGGGTTTTATTAAGGCGAGTGACTTTTTGCACTTTATAAATGAGATTATGTGGGTTGATAATATGTATATAGCTTCCGTTCATTAAGTAAATGGAGAAATATAACAATTCTGATTAGAATTGTAATCTTATTGTAATCAATCTGTATGCAGAGGACACTGTAATTTACTTAATTTATCGGTTATTCTCCAGACCTGCAGCAGTGTACCCTAAATGGTGCCATTATTGAGTGAGTCTCATACTAAAAATATCTAGGCATCTGGTTAGATAAAATGTACTTTTACCCCCAACATTGATAAACTAGCAAATACATTAATGGTAGGACATATATAGAAATGGGTACTGTTTCTTATTAGACAGCAGAAAGAGGATTGTCCAGGCCACAGTCCTGCCAGTCCTTAATGGAGATGTTTCATGCAGCTGCTGTCACTTTAAAACCCTTAGACACCGCTTGCCACTCCACACTGCGTTTCATCACTGGTGACAAATACGGCACTCATCATTGTATTTTATATAAAAAATTAGGCTGGCCCTCCCTCCCCCTGAGAAAAGAAGAGAATTGGCTTTTGTTTTTATAAACAGCTTTTACAGAAAGTTCTTCAGGTGGCTCTTTTGACTAGGAAAAACTGCTTTTAGATACAATGCTCTTCATAGTTGGAATGATTTACAATCAATCTTAAAGCTGGACTCCTTAATAATGTAAGGCCAATTCAAGTCAGTGTTAAATGATGTAATTATTGTTGAAGTTTCCACTTTTCCTTTTTCCATTCCTGCTCTCATTTCCAATTATTATGTCTTCATTTAATTTTTATTATTATTCAAGTACTTTTTTACATGTTTATTATTGAACTGAATCTTAATTTATTTTTGTACACAGGGCCTCACAGAAAGATTCCTTGGGGTTGGTTTCTCTGTATAAATAGAGCTTCGCCACATGCCACTTTTTTAGCTCAGTTTTAATACCACTTTACCTGAATCGTCCCATGTTATGTTCAAACACTTCCTTCTCCCTCTGAAAGTCTTGCATGTATTTTGCCTATTTTCAAAGAAACGGACAACACATATAACAAAGTCTGCCTTGAGCACATTCAGATATTCACAAATTAAATACAACATAGTAATCTAAAGATGCACATAGCAAAACAACAGACGTGCAGGTAGCATTGTCAGAGTTTGCTTGTTCACATCGACCTGCTGAGGGCAGCAGAGGACTGAATCATAAGACTGCAAATATTTTCAATCACCAGGATGAGAACAATATCTCAATATTATGCAAATATTTGGCTGGTAGATTGAAGAGAACCCCTACAGATGCATGTGGCCTGTAGTGCACAACCATACAAAATTGTCATTTTTTGTCAAAATTGTGATAATGATAATGATAATTAAAAAAAAATTTTTTAATCATGGTCCCCACTCACCTTCTTGCGATCTGGCAGCTCTCTGTACTTCTTCGAGAGGATTTTTGTCAGGTCAAGATTGCTCATTTCAGGGTGTAGTTTGGCATACTTTGCCCTCTTCTCCATGAAGAAACGGAAATATGGCGTCAGAGGCTTTTTCGGGAAATCGGGATGCTTCTGTTTAGGGGAGCCAGGAGAAAAAAAGTTTGAATAAAACAAACTTTATAAAGCATTTGTATTCTTCGACACGAAAGCTGGATAAATGGGAGTGGTTTGAACAGAGGATAGACCTGAATGTTTGAATAACACATGTACCTTCAGATTCTTCCCTTTGTAGGGATTCTTGATGAAGTCTTGTGCATCAACAATCAGCTCAGACAGAGTACGGAATTTGCGTACCTAAATTAGTCAGACACCAAAACATAAACAAAAAGAGACAGAAACACCGTAGCAAATCAATATTGAATTCAAAATTGAGGGGAGATTTGGCAAAACCACTACATCTGGTTTTATTTAAGGCTCATGTACAAGAAAGTTTATCATGACCCCCCCTCAACGAAGCTGAAAAACAGATTCTCACCTCACGTGAAACCTCCAGCCATTTTTGCTTGCACATCTCTGCAGAGTAGTGATTGAAGGCTACTTTCTCCCAGTCCAGGTGAGACTCTGCCGTCTTGTACTTGCTGAGATCATTCTGTGGGAGGTTTACCCTCATTCCATCGAGCAACTTCAGCAGGTCATCCTTGTCCCATGCTAGAGCCCAGGACAACCAAACACAAACTCAACACTGACCACAACAGGGTAACTTCGACAGGCTTCATTAATTACTTCTTTGCAAATAATATATAAATTACATTAAAATATTTGAAATAAGTACTTCCAAATGACATAATCATGGTGTTTCAAAAGTGACTGGCTTCTGAAATAAAATGTTAACTGGCTGTCTGACAACTCAAAAACGTTACCTTCATAGCTAGTTTTCAAAGAGAGTTTCACCAATCGAGAGGCACATACTCTTGTTTTTACATTACGGCCTGGACTATACATAGAAATTAATTTAAATTCAAAAGAACATCTGTTGATTCTTTAACATTTCGCTTTAGTTTTTGAAGTGTACCTGCTTATTAGCATAAATCAGGGATACTCGCTCCTGGTCCTCGGGGTGTGATTTACGATACACAATACAATGCTTTAAATTGGTACGTTTAAAGACATTTTGAACATTAAGCTGGCTGTTAACCCAGACACTTGGGTCATGTTTTTAATTTGTTGTCTTTATTAAGGGTGTGTAGTTTTGGAGATTTCAGTTCAGTTGGTTTTACTTTTTGTGAAGATGTCATGGCATGTATTAAGTTTGTATGGACCATCTATTTTCTTTTTATTAATATATGATTTTACTTAAGGGTTTTAAAAAAATACTCTGAGTGGTTTTCATTTAGAGACAAAGAAATGTATACAGCAATCAAACTGAAAACTTCAAATTAAATAATTGTATACTCAATGAACACCAAGGTATATTATTATAATTTTTTGATAAATTATCAATTTCCACCAACATCTGAATTATTCTAATTAGGCAGAAAACTAATCTGCCATCCCTATACTCTCATTCCCTGACATTCATTAGAAATGTGGGCAGGGCATCTGTCCTTTCCAGCATAGCCAACTAAAGACGACTCTACAGTGATTGCCTCACCATTAAATAGCCATGGCGGGCTGCCATGCTTGAAATCCCATACCACCATGCTAAAGATCCAAAAATATATCAGGACAAATTGCATCAGCCTTTTCACTGTTGCTGGCTTGAGTACACCCCCAATTCCATGTAAGGAAGAAAGGCTCACCCCCCTCAAAGCTTTACCTCCCTAAAATAAACGTCATTACATTAATCAAATTATTTTGCCTTCTCAAGTGATCAATTGAAGGAAAATAGGTGGATCTACGCAAAAACTGTATGGCACAGAACAGGTTGTAATGCTACTAAAAAACTATTTTGACTCAAAAACTTCACACTGAAAACTGTACCATTCTTTGTTTTTAAACAATACTGTAAAGCTGCGACAGTTTCGTTAACCGGTAAATGCCAGTCAGAGACTGTTTGAAAGGGCAAAAGCCTCAAGTCAGTTTGACAGGCTGCAAAAAAGACAAAAAAGTAAAGAATGGCTCACTTCCTACTTAATGACAGTTTTTTTACTAAGCAGCACACCAACATGTTTTCCATACAAGTCAACTGTGCGACGCATCGTACAACACTTGCTGCATTGGATGCTTCAGATAATATACTAAATTTAACTTTGAACAAGAACACCTTAAACCACGTGTTTAGATTTTGGTAAGGGGGCCCACACTTTTATTTTATGTTGCATTGTTATTTTTAAGCTAGAACAATCAACATAACTGCATATATGTTTTAAGTGCGGTTTATATTTCCCTTTAGTTTTACCCTTTTAAATACTAAGTGTTTTAAGGATATACATCTAATTTTAGTTTTCAGAGTTGGACGTTAAAAAAAACAACTAATGATTTAAAGGTTTTGCTTTCAATTAAAAATACAACTAGGAACATGTGGATGCGTACTGGACATTGTGTGGCGACTGGTTTCCTAGCAGAAACACTGAGCTATATTTAAGAATGGTTCAGAGGTTACAAAAAATCCTGAAGAAATCCTAAAAAAACTTGCCTGTTAAAACAAAATTGAGTAAACTAGAATCCCCAGCTACCTCTGCAATTATAGGATGGCTTGTTAAACTTGTATTGTATTGAGTTATTCATAAAGAGGTTTATGTCCATATCAATGCATTTTCAATAAGCGCAACACCTAAACAGTTAAGAACAATTATATAAAATACTGAACTTTTGTAGCTAGTAATAAAGGCAAAAAATGTATATGTCTGCATCTCTTAAGCTAACACAGAAAGTCAATTAAGCTAGAAATACACCAAAGAAAGGGAGATACCGCAGAACACATTACGCTTCTCTTATTCAAGGCTAAGCATTAACACTTTAGTTTTTTTCATGATCTCTCACCTTGATCTTTAGCAGAGGTTTCCATTTCTCCATTCATCTTTCAAAGTCTTGTTAACCTAGAGATTTAAAAAAAAAATCATATCGGTCAAATAAAAAATGAATAGAGACACCACACATGATTTCTAACAAAAATAAATGACTATCATCACATCACCTTAATTAAAATAAAGGTTTGCAACCATTGTTACTTCACCTTGTAAACACCGCTGAATTTGTGCAAAACATTGCAAACAGTAGTTTAACTAAAGTCTCCAAGTCATAATTACAAGTGAAAAATTACACCACGAATTATAACATTTCAAGGAAAATTATACACACATACTCAGACAAGTATAAAGAAAATAAACGCTTAAATTTCAGCGAATATTAGGCTTATATAAAAACACGGTTATACAATGAATTGACATGATTGTTTATATGGTAGTCCATTACTTAATACACTTTGCAGCATTTAAACCAATCGAACAAATCTCTTCCACTGCAGATAATTTGTGAAAGAATCTTCAATGAAATGTTTGCAGCAAATAAAACTTTACAGTGAGAAAGAAAAGCCTGCCTTTTATCCATCAATGTATTTGGCAATTCATTTTTAATTCAATGTACAGTAAAGCGTGGTGGCTGGCAGCCAGAAATAATAAATGTAATAGGCATCACAATAGCTAGGGCGGATAAACTAAAGAGGAGGAGATGGCAGTCTATACATGAACCACATTATCATTTCTGGTGTCTTGAACAAATCAGAGACGTTTTATTTAAATTAGGAATGCGGTGACATCAGTTCTATTTGGAAATCGGAAACTAATCATTTCAGATGAAAGTTTGACAGAATACGAGACTTTAAAAATATGATTTTCAGCGTACAGGTACTTAAAAGTGCCTAGATTACCATAGCTTTAAAGTTACAAGTTTAATTTAATAATATTTGAATATATTTAATGTTAAACCTGTTCAAAGGTTATTTATGTGTGCATTTATTCTAAGTATATTTCTAAGATTTTTCAACCAGTAAACTAGGACTTAAAAACAGGTATCATCAGACCCAAGCACTTGTCTTTCAATGTTGAGGATTTTGCCAGTACATCTGCACAGAAAAGTCAGACAAACTGTAATCTGCTGGGTGAACAGAGTAATAACACAAAAAACTGAGTTCACCAAACAGAGCATTATCCATTATGAAATGCTGCTGTATGAATCAATGGATATGCTCAACCAGTGGCTGAGTCCCAAAACAAACTATGGCTTCATGCGGTTAAAGCTACAGACCTCACCAATGTCCAATGAAGACGTGGAAAAGTTGTTCTCTCAGGTATCCCTCTTAAAGGAGGGCACTTACAACTAGATGCAGTTCACAATGCACTGATGAATAATTTTCAGATAATATGAAAAGGATGGACCTTAAAAACATTCAGCCCACCCAGAGAACTTCTGGCTAGATTTGACTCCAGTAGGTACAGGCACATGCTGCAGTTTAAATACGGACGTAAAAAAAGAGATATAAAAAAATACCTGTAGTTAATAGTACGTTAAACAGTTCACAGCACTGTTTTATGGTGCAAAAATGGAGTAGCATCTCAGCAATTTCTAACAATTCCACGCTTAATGTAAGACCTGGTGAACATTCAGTGCCCTCTACAACTGTAAAACAGTAAATGTAAAATTAGAGGGCTCTTGTTGTTGACCTTCACAACAAACTACCTTTTTGAAGTGGAATCGTCAACTAATGCAAGAGATTAAATCCAAAGAAAAAAGGCGACAAAACAGTTCATGTTTGATTTTACCATAAAAGGTTTCTTCAATTTACGTTTATTATTTCGTTTAATAAACTAAATTATTAAAGCGTAGAATATTTGCGTTTAAATAATATACTTCTATATACTATGTTTAATACTGTAATTATGGGTTGTGATTAACAGCCTAGTTGATCGGTACAAGGTTTTTCTACTTATTTGTCTACTCCTACTTTCATTTTATAGGGATTCGATAGTTAATTCTCAAACATATTTGAATAAGTTCATATATAAAAATATCCACATTGGACCATTTCAGCCTATAAAATTCCTTGGTGAAAATATCCAACCCAGCATGATGTTTAAATGTTCTTCATTACACCGCCCATCGCAGCGATTTGCACAACAGTAGACATGTTTATAGATTTGTGACGACTTAGGACCTCATTGCACTCAGTACACGACATCGCACGGTAGGGGGAATTTGCTTCGGATCGACATTGTAAACGGCGTTATTATTTTTACATTATTTGACGAAATTTCCTTCACTTGGTTCTTTTTCTGCGACCTCATCTGTGACGGAGGGTTTCTTTTCGGGCTGGGCGGATGGTGCGGGAGGAGGAAGCGAATACGCAAATGTGTGACAGGCAGCAGCAGGCAACCAGCTGACTACGGAAGATCTGCTTTCGGCTCCTGCTGACGGGGAAATGGTGCCGGGATCACTGCCTCGACTGCAAAATGCCCGACTCGCCCAAAGCGCACACCCACAGCGCACGGACCCAGTTCACGCAATGGTACTCGACAATCTACCACGAGCGTATGCTTTTTAGGAGAGGGGGAAATTGACTTTTACCCTCATTTAAAATTCTACTCTATAGATTAAATAAACTCATCAAATCGATGCAACAAGGCATCTTTATTCTAGGGAAGAATAAAGGGTGTTTTACTGCGAATTCTTGCCGACCGAGGAGGAAATGGCGGCCGTAACAAAATACCAAAGAACCCTTAGCCGCGAGGTATCTTTGGAAGGCTTCGGATTGTTTTACAGAACATCACTGCAATTGAATATCTTAAATGTATTCTATACTTAATCACACTGTAGTTAAGGTATACAGGTTTTAACATTAACCATTAAATTACTAAATATACACATTTTACCCAATTAATAATTTAGACTAATGCAAACTGGTTAAATTAAACCGATTAAACATACTTAGCCATTTCAACACTTCCCTAGTTATAGAATTGTTAATAGCCGTTTAAGTATTTTCGCACCGTAAACCCGCGTCCACTATTTCAAAAATAAAGTCAAGCAAACCTCACGACCGTTTTGGCAAGCTTTGTTTTGTTTGGAAGTGAAGCGAAGGTCTTTTTAGCATGAGACTAGTGTTTGCTAGTCATTTCGTTACAATGACTCGGTGTTAAATAATGTAATCAACTAGCATTTTCTAGTGGTGTGCTATATTGAAAGTTTAGGTTTACTTTAATACATTTATTCAGCCAATACGAGTATGTCACAATAACAGAACCCGTACCAGGGAAGTCGATACCGTAATCGGCTACATTGATAGCAAGCTAAACTGTGTCGACGGTGTGCTATTGACCTCTACGAATCTCAATCTGATGGAAATGGAACACAAATAAAAGTATCGCTATATACAAACATAAGCAAGTATAGTTTATGGTTACTATAACAATTATTTTCTATATAAGTGTGAATAAACACTTACCTATAAAAATTCGTAATAAGGAACCCAGCGCGTGGGGTAAGTAGGCAGGGGTAAAGTCGAGGTATGGCAGCAGAAATATAGTCTTCAAAGGCTGGATAAGCAGATAAAAAAAGGCGAAATTACGGTTATGGTTGTATAGTCTAGAAACTAAAATATCGTAAGAAAATATGTGAAAATAAATCACGTAGGCAGAAAAATTCTGTCTGGTTGGGTAAATTTTAACATAGACAAAAAAATCTAGCATCCGAGACGGAAGCCTCTGCACTGGAATGGCGACGCAAGAACGAGAGCCGCCATGCTCGGAGCCTCGCTAGACCCCGTAAGCAGCGCGTTGCATATACAGGCAAAGCAAGAGAAAATCGGCTTAAAATAAAACCGCGGATAGTTACTAACCTGGCCCAGAATGTTCACTATTCCGGGACAATTTAATGGGGAAACAGAACGAGGTTCGTTTTCAAGAATGTGGCTTTAACAGACCTGACTGAGCCGAAAAGAGGCGAGCCTGTACGGTGGGAAATTAAACTACGATCCCAGATGGCTAACCAGAGAGGCGGCGGGTTATCCCTACAGCCACCGCGTGGAGGTCTCTGTTTTTAGAAAATCTCCATTTGCTCGCAGAAATTAAATCAACTATATTAATTCGCTTTTAGAATACTGAATTGGGAATACACGATTATAAATTGAAATCCTGGACATTAAAAGTAAGACTTATTCAACTTTTACCCAAAATATTGAACCACATAATCGGCATGGCGACCTCGATACGCACCCTTCCCGTACGTTCGTTGCTAGTAAGCTGGTATTGAAACAAAACATTTTTCAAAGTGAATCACACGTGCTTATCAAACGAAATTAAAAGTAAACAACACGACGTACTGTAGCAGATGATATTCGTCGTTTACCGTCGACAATGAAAATAAATCGTGCGACATTGGAAGCGCTTGAGTGCCTTACCTGTCTGAGAGCGTGTGTCGAGCTCGTTGTGGAAGGGTTGGGTTGAATGTTAGCCAGCACTGCGCCGCTGGTCCAGGGCAGACACACTCCAGTCCCCGCAGAGATGGGAACTTCCCCCGCCTCCAACTCACTTGCTCTCTCCCTCTGTCTCTTCCAGTCAGCGCTCGGCACACGTAAAACAGCCATTTCTCTTACAACAGGCAAGGCATCCACAACTTCTCTGTCCCTTTTCTCAACTACCGTCATGTTATAGCTTTTTCCGTTTTTACAGATGTGTTTAATCGTAATCGTGCATTGGTCTGCATATGTTTTCTAGTTGATCTAATCAGTAAATAGTGTAAATTGGGTGCATTTATAAACACATTGTTTAACAATGTTTCGATCATACTGTAATGTTCATTAAAACAAGTGAAATAAAGTTAAACGTTGACAACGTTCTTCTGTACCTAATACGGCGACTCTATTATTATTGTATCCCGGTATTTGGCTGATCATTTTAGAAAGCGAAACGTACTCAAAAGGGACTTTCATTGATAGTCCTCAGCCTTGCATTTTTCTCCTTTGCATAGTCTATTTGGCAGCTTCATTTTTAATTTAATGTTCTCAACTCCACCTTGTCTGTTTGTGGGCGTCTCCCAAGCCAACCAATCCAGAATGTAGGATCCTCAGAAAATGAATAACATTCCTATAAGCGCACAGCCTCAAGAAACATCAACGGAGTGGCGACGTTTCAGAGTGGAAGCCAAATATCGAGCGCAAGTCTTTTAAATTGGTATCTTTATATTACGTGTATCCTGGTGCGCAATCCATGTGCTCTGGGACAAAGTAATGTGATGTGTACAGGTTAAAAACCTGACTGAGAACATTATGTTAGCATCACTTTTCTGGTCACACTTGGTAGTACTGGATTTTAAAATCAGTAAGGTCTTTGATTTTGTTTTAAGATTTTGTAATGGGCGATTGAAGGTTATTCAGTGGCTCTGTGAATATAAAATGTATCTAAATATTCTGCCCTCTCTCCATCTACTCAAAATATATTTCCTTTGTTACCTTTATGTTCTCATCTCTCAGTTATTACAATGCTGATATTCTGTTCACACTCAAAGTTAGCTCTCTAAGAATTTATCAGTTA
>JAOVYW010000074.1:9123400-9151738 GCA_025775045.1 Hiodon tergisus | reverse complement strand
TTGGTATACAAAAGCCATACTTGGTAAAAGACCAAGTCCAAATTATGGCAAGAACAGGTTAAATAAGAAAAGAGAAATGACAGTCCATCGTTATTTTAAGACAAGAAGGTCAGTCAAGCCAGAAAATTTCAATCGCAAAAACCATGATGATGACCGCCACAGGAACGAAAGACACAGGGTTACCTCTGCTGCAGAGCATAAGTTCATTAGAGTTACCAGCCTCAGAAATCGGCAATTAACTGCACCTCAGATTGCAGCCCAAATAAATGCTTCACAGAGTTCAAGTAACAGAAATACCTCAACATCAACTTTTCCAAGGAGACTGGATTAATCAGGCCTTCATGGTCAAATTGCTGCAAAGAAACCACTACTAAAGTACACCAATAAGATGAGACTTGCTTGAGCCAAGAAACACGAGCAATGGACATTAGACGAGTGCGAATCTGTCTTTTGGTCTGATGAGTCTAAATTTTAGATTTTTGGTTCCAACCACCTTGTCTTTGTGAGACGCAAAAACGGAGTTGGTAAACGGATGATCTCCGCATATGTGGTTCCCACCGTGAAAAAGGAGGTGTGATGGTGTGGGGTTGCTTTTCTGGTGACACTGTAGGTGATTTATTTTTACCCAGCTGTGTAAGGGCTATTTGACCAAGAAGGAGATTAAGATGTGTTGGACTGCAGAGTGAAGGAAAAGCAGCCAACAAGTGCTCAGCATAGGTGGGAGAACCTTCAACATTGTTGTAAAAGCATTCCAGGTGACTACCTCATGAGGCTGGTTGAGAGAATGCAAAGCTGTCATCAAGGCAAAGGGTAGCTACTTTGAAGAATATCAAATGTAAAATATATTTGGATTTGTTTAACAATTTTTGGTTACTACATGATTCCATATGTGCGAATCCGTGGTTTTGATTTCTTCACTATTATTCTACAATGTAGAAAATAGTAAAAATAAAGAAAAAACCTTGAAAGAATAAGTGGATCATAACATTTGACTGGTACTGTATGTATCTAGATATTTGTTAAATATAAAATAAATATTTGTTAAGGGAGTAATGCTTACATAGAACAAGAAAGTTAAATTACATTACTTAATTATGGTAGATTATAATGGTAGATATATTTTAATACTAAAGGCACTGACTGGGATTCCATGATAGAAGAGAACCCACTGTATACACTATATTTGTTCTTGGTTTACTTCTATTATGATTTGAGCCCTGTGAAATTATTTGGACAGTGATCTTTAGCTGTTAAGCTGTAGATCTTAGCTGTTTATAGTGGCATCTGTGATTCGTTGTACACATCTTGTCCTGGCTCTTCTTCAAAAGTCACCTTGGCATCATCAGCGTCCAGCTAGAAGATAACACTCCATTGAAAGTATATATCAACAATTACAACATATTTACATGGAAATTAAAGTATGTGTATATTCTCTGAGTTTCTGTGGAGCTCATTAGATCCATGGTGACAGATTCCCTAACCAATATGTTCTAAGAAAGTTATTAATGAGTGAGAGTAGTTAATTAAGAATTGCCCATGCTGCTGTCATTACTTACACATTTCATCTCCAGCTCAGTGAAGAGACGGCCAGTCATGAACATGCGCAGGGGAATAGTAAGTATGAGGATAAAGGGCAGGGCCAGGGAAACTGGGCTGGATTTAACCATCCACAACACCACCAAGCACACTATCTGGATCACAGTGTACATATGCATCCTGCTGGTCTTTACCTGTGTGAAAAAGACAGGGTACTTACTATACACCATGTGCATTTTAATGTCAGACCAAGCCAGTTTCTAGTTATTTTGAATGAGAAAGTATGAATGGCAGTGATCAGAGTGGGGAGATAAATCTTGAGAACTGACATTCATGCTTTAAGAAGAAACTTGAAAATGGAAAATGAATAGATCAAAACGTTTACCCTTGTGGCGTAGGCCTCCTGAGGATGATACTTTTTAGGCACAAGCAGCAGCAGTATGCGGTCCCATAGCTGGATGCCACTAAGTGAGGTGATACCCATATAGAGGAAAATGCCAAATAAGGCTGTCATGGGGATCATTTTAAGGATTGGCTCCATGAAAATGGACAGACCTGGAAATAACAGGGATTCACTAAGTACAGGGACACTGGAGGACACTCACATTATCAGCATTGATAAAGATCATCAATTCATATATATTTCACACTTCAATCGACTGCCATTAATTAGATAACAAAACTAGATAACAAAATAAATGGAGTAAAAACAATTGTTAGCAAATCAAATAAATCCATTCCACAAGCCGTATTTCCCACAGAGGTTGTCGAAAGAGTAGATGATGAAAAATCAGCTCACCAACTAGCAGAGCAACCAAGATGCCACTGACTCTCTGCTCTACCACTTTCTCGATCTCAGGTTTAGGTCCCTTACTCATTACTGTTAGGGCGTTGGCGTGGGTTACAGAGCGCACTGTGGCAGCACTGAGCCAGGGCAACCCAAACATAGCACTAAGACCACCTAAGGAAACCAGGATCAGCAGGTCTAGGTGGAATCCAGAGCCTTTCACCATCTTCCTCTCTGGTTTGCTCACAATCAACCTGCCAAAGCGGAAGCCCACAGGCATAAAATAAAGGTATCAAGTGATCATCAAGAATCCATTAAGATAACTAGGCAAAATGCATGACAGATAGGATTATGCTATGGTCTTACAATTAAGTCTCATAAAAACCAAATTTCTATCAACCTTAGAAAGTGTCAACTGTCTATGCCACTCACGTAGTGATCTGGGACTCCAGGAAGATGAGGATGAAGACAAGCATTGCTGGGACTATGCAGGCAAACATCATCCAGAGAGGGAAAGCAATCTTCTCACCCATCGGGTTGATGAACCAGCCCCTGGCACTAGGGTTGGACACCGTGAGACCTTTGGGGACCACAAGTTTCTGTGCCAGGGAAGCAGAGGAGGTTTAAAACATTTGAAATGTTTCCAAATGTTTATATTGCCACTTAAAAACGTACCATTCAAAATAGTGGGGGAATGTCTCTATGCTTGTGTTGGATCAGATGATCAGACTTGTAGAGAACATCTGACAAAACTGCTCAGGGAAAATGATTCAAAATAACTCTTGTATTTTCACAAAGTAAGGGGCTAATGTAATCACTCTGAAGCTGGGAATACCAATTAATGTTAAGATGGGAACTCAATTTTGAGGCTTTTTGCAGTACTCTTACTCCTTAAAATGATTTGAAATGTCAATCGGGCATATTTATACTGCAACAATAATCCTTTGGGACATATTGGAACAGTCTCTACAAGGGATTCACCTGAGTGTACGCATCTTCGATGTTGATATCCACAGCAATCATGAAGAAAATGGCGATGGGGACACCAAAGTCTCCAATCAAGCGACGGATCTGGAAGGAGAGATGTTAAGAGCATCTTTTTATTATTAATGATTTGTACATGTATCAGTCCAGTCCAAAACATTGTAATAATGAGGTATTTCTAAATTTCTTTATTCATAGAAAAAGAAAAACTAAATTACAAAAAAAGATGTCATTTTTTTTCCTTTTGAAATTATTGAAATTATCTTAATTATCATAAATATGTGACATGGCAATAAGCTTATTTATCACTATTCATTAATCTTATTCCATGGATAAAATACACAGATTCATATCTGGGTATTTAGTATTTAATGAATTTTTCTTTTGCATGTTTAACACTGACTTGTTTTATTCTGCTGAGAAAATTGTAAACCATTCCTCCAAGTATAATTGCTTTTCGTTTTATGTATGCACTGTTTTATTGAGACTGAACCAAAAATGTCCTATCAAAATCCTTACCTTGCCAGGCAGGAAATGCCCATTTTTGAATTGTCTAAGGAAGTATGCAATGAAGAAACACCCGAACATAAGACACATGGAAAGCAAGGCAGTATTAGGGTATGCTCTCTCCCGTATATGTGTCAGGATGGTGTGGTTCCCAGTGAAGTTGTCAAAAATGTGTTCACGATGGACCGCAGGGTGGAAGGGATCCTCCACAGTTTCGTTCAGAGGTTCGTAGTTCAGGGTCAGTGGGTGTGTTTTAAAAATCTACAAATGAAAGGGAAAGAGGAATGGTTCACTTGAGATGATGATTGGATAGCGGTGGAATGCAAATGGGTTGGGTACGATGCAGTTTAGTAATTCAATGAGAACACATATACCCTAATGAGCTTGGCGAAGGTCTCGTAGATGAAGATGAGGGAGATGAGAATAGAAAATATCTCTTGAGTGAATCGTGAGATGAATCTGACCAGGACGCTGCCCTCACAAGCCACGATGACCACTACGATGAACACCAGCCAAAAGCCAACCCACACTCGGCCTACAATGTACTCGATCCCTTGAGACTTGCAGAACTGAGAAGGGAAGGTTCAAAGTCATTATAATAAATACGCACTTCTCATATATTGGCTGCTGAGTGTTCACTCCAGTTTTTACAAATGAGCTCAACTGGAACTTTTTGAGACACATACATGTAGTTTGCAATTTGACATGGGTAACCACCTCTATGAAAATTGATAAGGGGACAATGGCCCTGTTTGCAAATAGGTTTGCTATTCAGAAGGTCATAACTGTAGGAAGCTGTTGGTGATGGAGGAATAAAACAGTTTGGTACTTCCTACTGGCAGACACTCACCCCATAGAAGGCCTCTTCAAAGACCAACAATGGCCCAGAGAAGCCAATGACCAGGATGGGCTGGGCAGAAATGAAGCAGAAGATGATGCCAAGGACAGCAGTAGAGATCAAAAGCTCTGACACGCCCATCATGTTATCTGTCTTGTCAGCTGCAATTTTCAGGAGGGCACAGAGAATATTTCAAGTGAGTAGGGCAAGTAGGCAGTGACTTTTCTTCTTACCAAACTACCCCTATTTATATACTCAGACATGCATAAGTTGCAAAATCCCAAAATCCTTCCCTCTCCAAAAACGCATACCCTGACCATTCACCACCTACCCAGCAGGCCTCCAAAGGTAATGGCGGGAGACAGAGCAGCAAAGTAGATGAAGATAACAGCAGCCAGAACCTGGGCATTCAGGGCATCAGTGATATCACTAACATAGTGACGGTAGCGCCTCTTTATGTCCTTGATCATTCCTCCAAATGGCCGACCCGTCCGTGCCAGCGGGTCCTCTGGTGGTGGTCCATCTACTTTTAAAGCTATAGGAAACCCAAGACACATACTGGTCATGTTCACCTCAATCTAAAAAAAAAGTAATAACTTAAATGGATTATGATAACATTATAATAATAAATACTCTTAAGTTTTGGTATTCATTTCTTACAGTCTTTTGGAATTCATTTCTCACAATCTCAAAAAAGTCCTCACCTATGTGGGGTTTGAAGTCAAAGGCCAGTCGGGGATCAGAGGGGCGCAGGCGTTCCAGCAGTAGCTTCTTCTGGAAGCCAATGATAGGCTTTAGCATGGACTCGTTCAGGATTTCGGTTGGTGGAATGACAATGCTGCAGTCCATGAAATCTGCCACAGAGTCTGTCAACTCACGATCAGTCTGAGCCTGGAATGCTGCCAAGTTGAACACCTGGGAGAGAGAATTTGTACTCACTAGATTAAAACGTCAACCAGTGGCTCCATTCCAAGGTTATTACCTTCAGATAAAACTATAACTTAAATGAATAAAAGAAAAAAAGAGGAAAAAGTGTGAATAGAACTTAGCAAATTAAATCTAAATGGAAGTACAAACACAGTCTCTTAAACTTAATAGAAATTACCTCAATATAAACTCAAACAATTTCTATTTTTGTCATGTAGTTTGATTAGCGAGATTATTTAGATAATTTCAAAATGAGTTCGCTTGTAACAAGGCCTAAGAGCATTTTTTTGACAGTTAGAGTTCTACCTATAGTGTAGGCAGATTACAATCATATTACCTAGCAAACTATAAGAGTGTATTATTGTGCATTTTCATTTTTGATCTTATGGACAAAGATGAGGAAAGGAGCAGGGTTTTTGATATGTAACTCAAAGAATTTTACACATTTAAAAAACACTCAATATGAATATATTATCCTTTATATTATTCTTATCCTTTTGGTACTTAAGGTTATTCCATTTTGGTATCGGATTCAAACAGAACCGAGATCAAAATGTCTACTGATCGTAAAACTGAAATAGAAATAGGATTGGAGTGTTTAAAACCGAATTGACACAAAACTCCAATCAGAAGCCACACTATTTTAGAAATCAAAACTGAAATCCCAAAATTAAATAACCTTACAATCATGATGTCATGTGGCATTCCCTAATCATCTGTAGTATTGACGACTTCTCTCAGTTACTACCTAATTTCTCACTAGTGTCCTTCTCTGTACTCCCTCACAAAGTATTTCCTATTTTTTCTCTCTCACCTTATCAGCCATCAGGGCAGCCATGGCCCGTCCTGTCTCGTGGTAGTCCATGCCGCTCTGACTCGGCCCCACCAACACAAAGACGAACCGGACTGGTACCGGCGCTTCTAGGGCCGATTCCAGGACCACCGCTTCTCTCAGCCTCATGAAAGCTACAGTGGGTTTCTGCAGGAAATCCAGTGTCCCTGGTATACACAGACAACATTTTCTTAACCACCTAGGTATATTTGTAGACCCTGGAAATATGTTCCTGTTTCCTAGGTAATAGGATTGTACAACAATCTACTAGTCTGTGCCATTGTTTGCTTGAATAGCACTCAATTGTCAAGAAGTTCTAAATAATACTACTAAATAATGATAATATATAATGAGTCTGCCCAGCCTACAAGCAACCTGTCAGTCAACTGCCATGTTTGTCTGCCAAATCAGTAAAAAAAAAAAAAGATCAGTAGCACTAACTGGATTGGATTAAAAATGAGAATGAAAGCAGAAATGAAAGTGGAAAATGGAAATTTATGATTTTTACACTAAAACTGTTTTAATTATTGAATTCCTTCTGTGGCAAAACTATCAACAGCCTTGTAAGGTGTAGCTGGAGGCAATGGTTCTATCAGCTACAATATAAAAGATTGCTGAGCTAGTTTGGGGCTTGTTTAGGGCATACTAAAGTAGTCTTTGGAGTGGGTTTTTACCATTTTGACCTATTTTGTATGAGAACCTGTTTTGGCAACTGACCTTTTTGACAATGACTTTCCTTTGTCCCTTGTTGTAGCTCTGCCCAACGATAAAAGAAACCTTGTTTTTTTTTTTTTTAAACTGTCTCTGATTTCGCGATCCTGTGATCCTGTGAGTAACGACACACCCTGCACCCAGGGGGTTGTTACACTTCATTATTTAAAGATCACATTTTTATTCGTATATATTGATCATTCTTTTGTCTACGCACATTGCACAACTGACAAATTAACAAAAACCTAATGTTCTAAGATGGACATTATTTTTACTCTGAATATTGTAGTGTACATATGCACTTAGATACTGATGTCTTTACATACATCTAAGGCATATATGTGTTTGCATGCCATCATGAAGAGTCAGTTAATCCAGTTCATGTTTTTATTGTAATTGTTGGGTAGGCATTTTTGGCATTAGACTACGCTTCTCCAGTAAGGGGTTTTCTACTTGTTTGCTATTCATAGAAATATCTTTGCATGGTATGATCTAAATCCCTGACAGAAGCATGATTAAATTAATAACTGGAGTCCAATTTATTATATTTCATAAAACAAATCACACATTGTATGTGTAAAAAAATACCCAAATTTAGAATTACACTATAGGGAAAAAAGTATTGGGCCACACCGCTTAATCATTGAATTCTGGTGTTTCATTCAGTCCCATTGCCACAGTTGGGACTGAATGTATAAAATCAAGCACCTAGCCATACAGTCTGCCTTTACAAACATTTGTGAAAGAATGGGTCATTCTAAAGAGCTCACTGAATTTGAGCGTGGTACTGTAATAGGATTCCACCGTTGCAAAAAGCCAGTTCATGTAATTTCTTCCCTCCTAGATAATCCACGATCAACTGTAAGCGGTATTATTGCAAAATGTAAGCATTTAGGAACCATAGAAACTCAGCCACGAAGTGGCAGACCACGTAAAGTTACAGAGCAGGGTCTCCGAGTGCTGAGGCACATAGTGTGTAAAAGTCACCAACGTTCCGAACCTCCTCTGGCATTAACATAAGCACAAAAACTGTGCGCCGGGAGCTTTATGGCATGGGTTTCCATGGTCGAGCAGCTGTATGCAAGCCTTACATCACCAAGCACAATGCCAAGCGTCAGATGGAGTGGTGTAAAGCACGCCACCACTAGACTCTGGAGCAGTGGAAACGTGTTCTGTGGAGTGACAAATCACGCTTCTCTATCTGACAGTCTGATGGATGAGTCTGGGTTTGGCGAATGCCAGGAGAAAGTTTCCTGCCTTACTGCATTGTGCCAACTGTAAAGTTTGGTGAAGGAGGGATAATGCTATGGGGTTGTTTTTCTGGCATTGGCCTAGGCCCCTTAGTTCCACTGAAGGGAAATGTTACCAATTTCAGTTTACCAAGACATTTTGGAAAATTCTATGCCTCCAACTTTGTGGAAACAGTTTGGGGAAGGCCCTTTTCTGTTCCAGCATGACTGTGTCCCAGTGCACAAAGCAAGATCCATAAAGGCATGGTTGGAAGAGTGTGGAAGAACTTGACTGGCCCGCACAGAGCCCCGACCTCAACCCTATCGAACACCTTTGGGATTAACTAGAACAGAGTCTGCGATCCAGGCCATCTCGTCCAACATCAGTGTCTGACCTCACAAATGCTCTTCCGGAAGAATGGGCAAAAATTCCAACATACACACTCCAAAATCTTGTAGAAACCCTTCCATGAAGAGTGAAAGCTGTTATAGCTGCAAAGGGGGGACCAACTAGATATTAATGCCTATGGATTTAGAATGGGATGTCATAAAAGCTCATGTAGGTGTAATTTGTTGGTGTCCCAATACTTTTGTCCATATAGTGTATGTACCTTACACAGAGTATAACGAGCAAGAGATCTATAATTGCTTTGAGATATGTTTATCAATTATATATTTAAAAAAATTAATTTAATCCTTTAATGGAAATATGAATATCAATGTGGATATGGATTTTAAGAAGTTGAAGAAGTTGGTACATGAGGAGATACCTCATCGGGTCTCGGAATTGAGCCTTTTTAGGCAGTTAAACAGATTTTTAACATAATAAACAAAATAACGGATACTGGGAAAAACAAGGCTATCTATCTATCTATCTATCTATCTATCTATCTATCTATCTATCTATACTTCCAGTTCATTCATGGTAATTCTTGGTACTGGCTTTTTCAGGGACTGTTTACCTGACAAATCATGATTCACATCTGAGATCAGATTCAGGCACGGGGGTTCTAAAGACGAGTTGCTACAGTGACACAGGCCACGAAGCTACTTACATAGCCATAAATTCCATTCAAGGGTGACGCTGATCATTTTATTTCCCTAATCCAACCAGAAATTTCCCTTGTCCCAGACAACCATAGTTTGTCTAACTGAGCAAAGCTGATGTGGTAAGCAGTCTGCAGTTGGTGGCTGGGATTGTAAATCACCCAATTTCACACTTACCAACAAGCACCATTGAAGCCTCAACACTGCCAGACATGTCCCTCTGGGAGAAAGAAGAAAAGTTAATTGGTCAAATGTTAAACAAATGATCTAGCTGAACATTTCCCTCTGTTGTAATTCTTTCATCATTACATTGGCTTTACCTCCAAAATAAAAAGAAATAAAGGTATGAAACTGCTTCATATTATAACAGTTGCAAAGATTTAAACAATTTAAATGACTACAAAATTATGAATACAGTAAAACACAGCGGCGTGGTATGGCTATCCTCATGCTGTGTCATTATTCCTTTGTTAATGTAAGTAAAGCCTCTTCTTTGCATAAAGGCCACTTTCAGAATCTGCAGTCTTGATTTTAGGTGACTCATGGCAAACAGCAGCCTACCCTTTCTTTAACTGAAAAAGTCTGCATCTGCATTCCAGGGGACAGGGCTTGGGTCTCCTTAGGCTCTGACTGGCTGTAGAGAGTGCGAAACACTTCAGGGGGGAAACTCAAAAGTATGATTGCGGTTCGGCACATTAATTTGACTGGTTTTTAACCGTTCACAAACACAACAAGCTCTTAATGCAAGATCCAGGATAACCACTTAACGGCGAGTCACAGAAGTGTGGAAGACTAGCACAGGAAGGATTACTAATATAGTTTACTCAGCATCCATTTCAGCACAGCGCTGAAAACTCGATTTAATTTTAGTTTTATTTAACTTAATAGCTTAATTAAATTAAAGTAAAAAACCAGAACTGAAGCTGAGGGTTGAGTATTCTCAAGGGTATCATGTATCTCAAGGAATAACATTATTACTACAGTGCAATAAAGAGGTTGCAGAGTGTCCAAGCTGACAGCACTGTAGATTTCCCTGGAAGGAGACACTTAATAGGAATGTAAATGCTGTATAACGCCTTTGTGAAAAAAACAGATAAGCATACCAGGTGCCGAAATAGATTAAAAGTAAAAAAACTCTACTGTCAATTAAGGTAGTAGCATGTGTCAGCAGGTTAAGCATAGTTAATTTCATCACAGTTGCAGAGAGGGAGGAGGCTGCATGTGTTACCTGCGATCCTGCAGCAAAGCCTTCAGCAGGTCCTCACAGTCGGCAGGGCGGATCTCATTCTTTTTCACCAACTCGTCCACCAGTTTCTCAGCGATACTCTCCAGGCTTCTCTCCTCCCGGTCCAGCAACACCACGCCTGCAGATGGGCCACCGCACCATGGCATAGGTGCAAGGGCGAAGGTGGTTAGGTGGGGGGACAAGAAAGAGCAAAATCCCTGTTAATGCAATGCAACACACACAAAAGATACACAGGACATGCTCCTCAATCCTTGCATGAAAATAGTTTGTTTTGCTAAAGACATAAAACTTAAATTAGAAAAAAAGTTAGTTTGCCAAAAGCACAACTTTATGGTGACTATTTTATTTACATTATTTTGCAATGCCTTTTATTGTAGGGATTATGTTGCTTGGTAGTTGTTTTGGTTACAGAAATATATTACATACACAATTTTTTTTTTTTAAACTCTATTCCGCAATCAATTTTTTATCATAGTTGAAAATAATTGTTTTCAGTTAGTTATGGTAATAATATGGTTTTCAAAAACTTTTGTTAAAAATTTGTAATAGCATTACAAATGACTTGCTTGGTGTAGCATACAGAAAAAATCTACTTTTTGACGAGTTTCGGGAAACAGAAATATCATTAGACTACCCAAGACCGCCACCTTGTGGTTAGTTCTTCTACTCTTTTAAAATCCACACAAAAGTAAAGAAAATCAAGAACGGTGTAATGTACTCTCAGTTTCCTCTGTTCTCATGCTCTCACCTGTATTCATGGTCCTGCGTAGCTGGATCAAGCTTTTGAAGGTCAGGTAGGAGATGTGTGAGGGGCCCCATTCCCCTGCCTCAGGATCATAGTTTTCCTCGTACCCAACCCATCGCCCTGTCTCCTGCCAGTAGCTCTGCTGGTTCTGGTCATTCATGAGTTCGTTAAGCTCCACGTAGGCCTATGCAACAAGAATGCACACTGGATGCATACCCGGGCCTTGTATCCATTTTTTTTTAACCTGTTAGATCCACTAATAGTCACCTTGGTAAACAATACACGTGCGGCTCCATAATGGAAGCCATCATTCAAAAGACTGAAGTAAAGATTCATTGGGTGTGAAGAACAAGTAGGAATGGTTTAAGTTCTAGGCTTTGTCGCTTTCTGCCACATTGAGAGCTGACCCGTGGAAAGGACGCGACAGGCCACTCATGTCTACAGCAATAACACAGTAGCACAAGCCCCCCAATGTCAGAGCTATGACACTATTATAGCTCTTGCCCGCAATATGTCAGTACAATCAAGAGGAATATTTTGACTGTCAACATTTAACATGTACTTGGGGTGGGGTCATTGACAACAGAGGAAGGTTGCAGTTTCTGAGTGGTGAAATCTCTGCTCTCTGCAAATATTACAGAAGTGCCCAGATCAGCTGGAACTTGAAACACATTGCTTGCTAAATTTAAAATGAAATAACGGACACTAAAGGGTTTAATTGACTTCACTATTTTTGTCTTGCAATGTCGACTCTCCTCTGTACAGAGGTTGTTAGCCTTTCTTTGGTGCACATGTAACAATTGTACTTGCAGTCTTACCTGGCAGTCTACCCTGGAGTTTGCGTTGAAATTAACGTTGAGTGCCGCTGTAATGCAGAAAAAACAAGTAAATTCATCAGATTAAAAAAAACAACAACCTGCCTTAGTTGTTAGCCTACCTTGCCCCTAATCCCTTACTTTGTGTCCAATTAAATCAAGACACCATGTGGTTCAAAATGTAACAGGTAAGAGGCTGAATATACATTTACCACCTCGTATCCGGCTTTTAATTTATAATGCAAAACATTGAGTTGCAAATCATATCAAAATCTTTAAATAGATTTGTCCATAGAGTTTTTCCAAAAACAGACTTGATTATTTACAAAACAGAACTCACCTCCTCCCTCTGGCATACATACAACTTGATTAAACTGACATTAAACTGACAAAACTGAGCATTTCGACGCACTTTAGTCCACAAATCCTATTTATGGGTTTTGTGAATGCTTTCTGAATGTGATTTATTTGACATGTAACAGTGAAAGGACAATAAAAAATAAAGTTTTAGGGAAACTCAAGATAAAAAACGAATACGCTGCACATGCCTCATGCACATTCCTGAGTGGGTGCTGATTTAACTTAATGCTTATTTTATGTGTTATTAATATGTGTATAGATATATACGTTTGCTGTGATCTCTACAAGTGTTGCTGTATTCATGCTGTCTTTTGGTCAGGTCAACATTTTAAATAAGAAGATTTTTAAAATGAAACCTGATCAATCAGAGCTGGTTAATTCAGTTATCAAAAGGGGAGGCACACACATGATAAGGATGTATAATTAAAAATAAAAACAAATAATGCTTCAGTGGCAAGCATTTGGCTTTCCTTCCTTGAGTCTAATATGTGTAAAAACTCATATTCCATTTTGTTCATATTTCGATTTTCTTTTTCAGGATGCAATTTGAATCATATTATACACAATCATGTCTATAACAAAATGCAAACACCTGTAGTCCAGTTACTTTTGCCATCTATGACACTGGATTACTTAAAATAATAACAAAACAATAAATAAATAAATAAATAAACATGTTGCACGTTGAAATTTACTGCTACACCTATTGTGTGTAGCAAATACTGCAAGCATGTTAGGCTGAAATGATGAATTTCTGCAATACCAAGTCTTCAATTTTCTTCCAGTTCCCCGCTATATTTTACATTAGTTTACAGTCACTATTTTCTCTCATGTGTTCTGTTCTAAGTTTTTAATTTTTTGTGTGGCAAAATCCTTCAGCAAAAGTATGTGTTCTGTTAATGAAACAATTATTTCATTCTGAATATTGTCCGTATTTCAGTACATTTTCATAGTTACTCAATTACTTTTCTTTTTGTTTCAGCATAATCAAAGCAAGTAAATATAACAAGCCATTAAATTAAGTATGTTAAGTAATTCTGTACAAAAGTGTCTGCGAAAAGAAAATATACAAACACAGAGCAAGAATACGGCACTCACCTGCATCCAGGTGTTGGTTTGCAAACAGTTATGAGTAGTGACTGACCCCTCGAAGCTAACAAGAGTGACCTATATATATTCTGCCAACCCCATCCTTGGGACGACCGAATGGTAACACACAGATGCACTCCTAAATGCGCAAATGCATACACAAAAACTTAAACTCACACACACACACACACACACATATACATATATTAACCCTAGCTCTCGGGGCAGAATGTTCCTGATTTAACTCACAATATTGATAGTAAACACCGCTACTTGATTACCAAAGACCGGTTGGACTTTCATTATCCGTGACTGTCTTATCGTCTTCACAGGGCTGTTTGGAATGAATACAGGATGGGATTACAAACTTGGGCTCACCTTCCAGATCTGAGTAGATGTGGGAGTACGGCTCATTCTCCTCCTCCTGCTCCTGCTGCTGCAGGTTGTAGCTTCCCCTATGATCCAGTGGAGACCTTGTAAGACAAGTGGACAAAGAGGTTGAAGCAACCAAACAAGGACTCATTCTACAACATATGACTGCTCCACTCCATGCCTCAAAAGACCTTATTTGAGTTCCTTGGCAAAGCTGCAGAAGCAGCAACCTGGATACAGAGAGAAATAATTTGGGACTTTTTAAATAATGCCCCTACCTCGAGAACCCATTGCAGTAGCATGTATCACAGATGTTGAGGAAAGTCTTTAGAATTTAAGGATGGATTTGGGAGTGTTATCTTCATTCCTTAAGGCCAATGTCAGGGGAATTGCAGACGCAACAGAATGATTTACGTGAATTATTCACGTGAATGTGTAAGAAATGTAATACAAAATACAAGCCAAGAAAGATACAACCGTCTCAGACCAGAGAATTAAAATATCATTTATGCCAATTAAACTAAGAATTATCCGTAAATAGATTTGAGACTTAAAAGCCTTTGCTCTAGTCCAGACCTTCAGAATAGGCATATTCTATAATAGGCAAACTGTGCCACCAAGTTCTTAATCACATTCCTGTTTGAATTTTATGTCCCTCTCAGATTAGAGAGTTGCAGTAGTTAAAAACTCTGAAACACTTTGGTTCTCAGGATCAGATTCTGTCTATGAGAGATAGGAACCTGCCCTATTTGTACAGTGGACACTGGTGTCAGGTGAACAGGCGATGAAAGACTCACAGTCCAATGTCTTCATCGGATGCATCATTGTCCTTGAAAGAGAGTGAGTGAAAGTAAGAATGATGCAACAACTGGAAGTGAATACGTGTCTCGGATGTGGCACACAGAGACCGAAGGAGGAGTGGAAGTATCTGTGTTGAATGATTTTCCAGGGGCTTGTTTGACTTACCAACCCAAATGAGAGATCAGTTGCCATTGACATGTGTCCGTCTACCCTTCACTCAGTCAGCTCTCAGCAATGTTTTCATAACCTGAGAATGAACCATCCATTCATTTTTTAAATTGAAAAGTATTAACACCAAGAGAAAACATTCACTGTTCAAAATCTGATATTGGTTTATGAAAAAATTGTATATTTTGCGCTGCAGCTCAATTTGTAAGCCCGAAGATACTTTTTTTATTTTAACAATATTATGCATAATCGTGTATCCCAGTAGCCCCTTGCTTTTGTGATTATTGGGAAGAGATGCAGTAACTAATTTGTTGCAGAGGAGACACTGACAGTCTTATCTCTCTGTCACACCCTTGTTGCAGGCCTCCACAAACACCACATTTTCAATTGGCTCAAACATTCCTTTCAACTTATTAATAAGCACTGGTGAAACACGAAACATTGACAAAACAACACAACACAATAATTTTTTGTAAGTTTAAAGAAATACCTCTCATTCATGTATTGGTTTTCATCATTATTTCAATTTTTTTATTATTTTGAATTTTACCTATCTATCAATTGTTATTATTTTACCATACTTCTGTCAATTTATTGTCTTAAAGTAACTGTTGTACTGGGTGATAATGGGCAATGATGTTTGGGACCAGTAATATTATCTATATTAATAAAATTATTATATTTATTAAATAAAAGATACATTTCCAGGTTACTGAAAAAATTATTATTAATTTAATTATCATTGACAGTGTGATGACGTTGCGATTATATTGCATAAGATAAAACCAGCACAAAAACCTTTTAATAGCACAGAAAAAAAACTAAAACTCCAGAGGTGGACACATGACCAAAAATTAATGCGAGCACTAGTAAAGGTGGAAACAAAGGTGGTTCAACAGAGTTGTGAAAATAGAAATTACATGCTAAAACTCCATCTAGTTTGCTACTGGATCTTCTATTTAGTTTAAAAAAAGATATTGACAAAGATATTTTATTTGATTAGCTAGAAATCTTGTCAGAACAAAAAAAGTTTAATATTTCACTCTTACTAACATAGGCATGTTGATATTTAATGTCTTCTACCTTATTCTGAGTTGGTTAAAAATGCTAATTAATGATAATTAAGATTAGAACCTTTTGATTTTCTCTCTAGATTAAATTCTGTAAAATTCATACATTTAATATTATTATATATTATTATTATTATTATTACAATAAATAATTAATAATTATAAATAATATTATTATTATTAATTATACATATTATTCTATTTAATTGTGCATCCAGTGTAGAAATATGGTTTTTGGAAAACAAATCAATTACACACATTTCAGAAGATAATGTTTTAGAAAATAGAGATAACTTTCTAAATAAATACATACATAGACAATCTTTTTGTTCAGAAGAAAAACATTTGATCTGTGGAAAAAAACATGAGCCTGTCTAGGGAGTGTTGTAATGACTTTCTTGGACAAGCAAACAAAAAACTGGGACAGAAAACTATTAAATTATTGGTTACTGCCAAGCCTTTATAATCACAGACAACAAGTCAGTTTAAACACTTCTATTTAAAATATTAAAAAGATATTTATTTTTTGGAGCCTATTACTTTCTCTAAATATACACTGTGTTGGAAACAAGTTGGGCAAGTGCCAGTTTTCATCAGATACACGAAGAAGCACAGCCCGAAATCTTTAATTTGTGATATGGGCTAAAAATCTTAAACGTTGTTGTTCTTCTTCAGTCTATGCATTTGGCACTTACAACAATACTTTTGTACTGTTTGTCCCTGCACTTTCACCTTTTACATTAAACCTGGCTGTCGGTGATTTTTCTAAGGTGAGACTTACCTGGAAAAGGTCATTCAAATGCGGCACAATAGCAGGAGCCCAGAGGAACGCGGCTAGGTACGCCACTGATGGTATGGAAACTGAGAAAGGGGGAAAACACCCGGGCAAACTTTGTCGCTGAGTCACATTTCGTCTTCAGAGTGGGGTGCCCCCCACTAGACAACATCACCCTCCCTCCTATGGGCTTTGCACCCACGGATGAGGAAAAGATAAACCCAAATCCAGAGGCAAACCACACAATCTGCACAAGACATCTTGTAACCTCCAGAGTTATCCTATGGGGCTGATCGCAGGACCCATTAACGGGTGGTATAGTGAGGCACAGTTTGCCTGGACAGACTTTTTTAAATAATTGGGCTTTGAGTTTGTTTAAATGAATTGGAGTGCAGCCCAGGCTCAGCCCAGGCTCCGTTGTTTGAGTGCAACTTAAAAAACGTGAAACAAGTTGACAATATAAATAAAGTGATCGAAAAAGTTGAAAAACGGACCAACAGAAACATATTTCAACTGCAGGGTAGGCTTCACAACAAATAAGATGTATATCACTTCCATTGATGTTTAATTTGTATTAGTATTTGGCAACCAAGTCAGAATCATAAACAGCATATAGCAGCAGTGATATCAAATGTTACTATTTAGGGAAATTTCTGTATTGCAGCTAATCTCACTTTATACATACATGTATGGCAGTTTTCCAAATTACATTGACAGCTACCAAATGTTATAAATTTAAATTATAGAATAATCAAGTATAAACTAACTTTAAACCTTAGACTATTAAATAGCAATACTCTTTATGTAAATGGGTTTTGTGGCTGGCTGCCTATACAGTAGTAATAATCTAAATAAATAAGAGAGGGGTTAGCATTGAACACTTTACAGGGTAATACATTATCAATAGAGAACTCAGCGTAAGGGGCTATCTGCAGCTTCCACATGCTTGGAAGCTATTATCTCACTCTCAGAAACTCTCCATAATGTTAGGGCCCCACCCGGTTGTTTTTGTCACCCTCACAACTTTTGTCACTCCCCTTGTCATTTTGAAGACTGAAAAAGAAAAGACGTCATCATACACATGAAACCATGAAACTCTGCATTATAGGTTCCCTACTGGTTTATATCAAAGAGTTCATTTGCCTTCCGGGCTGGAGACGGAAAAAATAAAATTAAAGAAAATGCTTTGCAAACGTATTCAGACGTACCCCTGACCAATTCTTTCATACTATTGATTTACAACAGTACATTAAAATTCTGATACTTATTATTTTTATTTTTTTAAACACTGAAAATCTAAACTTATTGTTGTAAGATGACATTGGTTTTATGTCAACTAAAGTTGCTGTCACAGTTTCTGGATAAGTATACTCCACTGTTAAAGGACCATTGGTCAGGTCGTGAATCTGAAGAAAAATGAAGCTCAAAGAGCAGTCAACAGATGTTAGAGAGAAAGTAATACAAATACATACAATTTGCATTGATTGGGAAAAGAGTAAAAAATTATATCCACATTTGGGTATTCCAGTGGGCACAGTTGGAGCACAGTAATGTTGCACCAGTCAACCATGTCAAGAGCTCTGCGTAACAAGAAACAAAAGGGTGACAAGAAAGCAGTTACTCAAAACTTACCCGTTTTCCAGAAGGCATGACTGTGACCCTGGTATGATGTGGGAAAAGGTTTCATGATCAGATGAGGCCAAGATAGAGATTTTTGGTCCAAACTGAAAACTCTTTGTGGCGCAAACGTAACACTGCGCATGCTTCAAGACACACCATCTCACACCATCTCTACAGTGAAGGCTCTGGATATGAGCGTCTGATAAAGGTAAAGATAAAGATAAAGATAAAATGTAAAATGAAGAATTGTGGCAGCAGCATTATGGTTCTCATCATCATGGACTAGGCATCTTGTTAGAGTTGAAGGACGGATGGAGCAAAATACAGGGAACTACTGCAAGAGTCCGCTAAAAAACTGTGGAGGAAATTCACCTTTCAGCAGGACAATGATCCCAAGTACACAGCGAAAGCAACAATGAGGGGGCTCAAAAACAAAAGGTGAATGACCTACAGTGGCCCAGTCAAAGTCCTGATCTCAATCCCACTAAGAAACTGGTAATTGAAAATAATACACAAGAATTGTCCAACCAACTTGAGCAACCTGGAGCAAATTTTCCAAGACAAATGGGCCAAAATCAATCTGACACCCGGGTGCAAGCCCAGTACAACTTACCCAAAAAGACTTAAAGCTGTTATACTAGCGAAAGGTAGCTCTGCCAATATTAATGTGTTTGAGATTGAAAACTAACGCAAGTGACATATTTCAGTTTTTCATTCAAAAATATTTCCCAACATGAACCAATGTCACCTTACAATAATTCAATTTTGAATTTAAATGCTTTAAAATAAATGATAAATAAAAATGATCAAAGGTAACTCAATTTCAATGTACCATCTGTAATTCAATAATATGAAAGAATTGGTCAAGGGTCTGAATATTTTTGCCAGGCATTGTATATCCATAAGAAAAAAATTGAAAGCTATTACAACGGAAGGGATCTAACAAAAAAAAAAACATTCTCCCAAATTATCCTACCCATAAGGTAATAGCTTCTGAGACCACTCTCCTCTGCTCCCTGTATTAAACATGTATTTATAGCTGTCAGTGTTAGCTGTACTGATAATTTAGTATGCAACATGTTTAGCATTAATATTGAATTCAGATTAAGTTAGAAGCTTCATAAAATAAAGTATAGAAGGAACCAAGTCTCTTTTTAGACCTCTGGATGTGTCAGGGAGTACGTCCTCTACCTACAGCAAGAGCAGTGCTGGGTTGGAGCATCAAGACTTTCCCAGCTGGATCTGGGTTTCCTGCTTTTTTTGATTCCCTCAGAAAAATACAATCGGTTCTGCTCTCCGTTTCAATTCAGAACATTTTTTTCGGCATAGGAAGGTTAATATAACCAACAAGTATACAAAAGTACATCTTGACAGGGCCACTAGAAATCTAGGGTACCTTTGCAATTTTGCTTGGAAAGTTGAATTTTCCTTCCAGTTTCAGGTCTGACTGAAGTAAGTTTTCTCTAGGATACCAGTTCTTTTCTTCATCCATTTTTCCCTCAGTCAGAACAAGCTTCACAATTTTCAACTGAGTAAAATATCAGGGATGTGCTACTGAGCATAAGATTTTGCCTCTGAACAAGTGCTGCAGTGATCCACATAGAACGCTAAGCTTGTTACAGAGCTCGTTGTGAAAATCAATGGATAATTATGTGATATAATTTCCCATCAATAAGTACGATCCTTTGGTGAGGGGATCCGTTTAAAATGATTAACCTTTTCTATTACAGATATTTTGAAAGGTCATTTTGTTGAATAGGGCATGTGTCAACAGAACAACCAATCCTAACTTGATGACATCATGGTGGCATAAGAATTTAAATGTTAAGAAATGTAATAAAGTATATATTCCATCAGAGTATTTCCAACTCATTACAGAGCAAGAGAAAACATGGGCTCAAGACTGGCTTTCTCTGCTGGACAATACTTGCAACTGCAGTGTCACTTCTACTTGTTAGCTAACCACAGTTGTATTTAGTTAGGTGTGTGTATTGAAATACAAAGGCCAAAAACAAAATCAAGCATCTAACTTTAGTGTTTTTCCCTTAAATATTAAATGGTATATAAACAAAAATATGTAAATTATTAAATAATTTTAAGAAAATTATGATGTTCTTTATTAAGTCAAATATGAAACATTTTAGAATCAGCATACCTTATTTGGGAACTGACTCTTTTACATTTAAGACCACAGACAATAATTTACACGCAATTAACCAGATTACTTCTGCTTTATTAACATTGTGTTTGTTGATGAAAATTTGAAGATACAGAAGTCATGTGTAAAACTATGAGATACCTGGACAGTATCAACTATTTTCCAATTTCAAGTACCAGTTTGTCCAGGATATAAACCATGGCATGTTAGACCTATCATATCACACCTGAATTCACTCACTTCGTGGAATCTGCTTCAAAGTCTTCAAATTTTGCCCCACTCCCACACAATATCAACATTCTGGCAATGAACATAAATAACATTAATGAAACACAAAAAGATTACAGTACACATAAACCACTGGCCTCATTTGGTGGATTTTAAGGAGTATAATTTTCCCTATTGGTGGCTCGCTGTAACTAGAAACACACATTCCTTTTTATTAACGCAGCCCATCATTGCTTTAGACCAGTGGTGTTCAAAATCAGACGTCACAGGCCACAGAGACTGCAGGTTTTCACACCACCTCGCCTCTTAATTATTTAACTGAAATAATTACCATGAGAACCCATCTCAGTTGGTCCCTCTAGTTGTAAATGAGATACCAATCCAGAGGCGGCTTGATAATTAAGAGGCCTTGAAGGCTGTGAGTTGTACGTCCAGTAATTACACAATCTTTTGCATTATATTCTGACTTCTGTTCCCAAACTGCTGTCATGGACTTGCTCAACATGCTCTAGATGGTCATAATTCATATGGTCACTATATAGGAAAATAAAGTCCCAAGGCAGTACATTTTCTGAATAGTCAGTTGTATAAAATGCTTTTGAATGATGTGGTACAAATTTTTCCAGGTTGTCACAAAGGTCTTGTGTGCAACAAACACCAGAAGATTAGTAATTAGATTCAACATATAGTCAGGCTAATAAAGGGACGTTATGAAACAAAAACTAATTGTGGAACACGTTAACATCTTCCAGGACAGTGTTCATTTTAGGGATGGGTTCTTTCTCTCTGTCCAGGTCTTCTCCCTCCTTCACCCCTGCACTTTGCAGCAAAAACTAAGGGTATAAGGGCTGTGTGGCTCATACTTTGACTTAACATTTTTGCCAAAGTAATCATTAAAGACCTCACACCTTAAAGGAATAAAGGAAGGAGAGGACACTGAAACCAGTTGGATTTTTGAAGGAAACGGGATTACATTTCAAATACCACCACTTTTAACTAAATGAATCAGTTTGTCTGTCACCTAAATTCTTTCCACGCAAGAAAATGAATAGAATAAAAGCGCAGCATATTAAAACATTATCAAAATGGTTCAAAACACCTGAGCAGAATTGAAGCTAACAGTGAGGTTACAACGCTATGATCCATGCCTGCAGTGGAAATATTGACTTCAGCATAGAATCCACCCAAGCTTACACACAACATTTATGTGACTTTTTTGCGATGTTACTGTGTGGGCACATGTTCTCTGAATTGTTTTGATCATTCTGTATGTTAGCTATAACAAATTCTAGAGTTTCAGCGAAAGTATAACAAGGTTGCAGAAAGGAAGACGACAAGACTAAATGATCAAATAGGAAGTGGAGGTGCCTTGACTGCTTCTGCCACTGTTACAGGATAACACATGGAGGGCGGCTTTTGGTGATCTTTTCCAGTGGCTGACCATCATGGGCTTTCTGAATTGCATCCATTATCTGAGGACAGATACAGACACATTGTTGACCAAGTATATATATTAAATATCATTATTATTTATTTATTTTTTAAATCACAGTATGACCAAAGCTGCCTTCCGTGTTCCCTGGAAATACAGGTACTCACATCATCCTCGTATGGGAAGCCACTTGTTTCCATCTTGGAGAAGATTAGCTGTCCATTTACCTCAATCTCAAAGCTGCCTGTTGATACAAACTCTCAGCATTACAGCACAAGTATAAAAGTAACATGCTGAATACCTACAAGATTAAGCACGGAAGACATGAGACATTATGCATTTTCCCATAACTTAGTTTGAAGTTTTTACATTTCATAATATAAAGAAATGTAAAATTACCCTGCCAGGACGAGCCAGAAATGACCATAATCACATGCTAATAGTTTAAGAGGCAAGGGCACCCAGCTCTCATTTTATTGGTCTCATCAGCAATCTTGCTTTAGTTTCCATGCTTTGAAGGCAAGGTGGCAGGTATCTAATGTCACCAAATTGCACCTACATGTCAACCATAGCTTACCTTGCCTTCCGACAAAGCCGGAAACCTCCGCCTCAGTGAACTCAGCGGTTACCACCCGCGCGAGTTCCTGATAGCGGGGCTCGTAGCCTCATCCACCACTGAAACAAAGAGGGGAAAAAATATATTTAAAACTTGAACGTTACAACTACAGGACAATTAGACACTTCATTATACAGTTAATTGTAGGTATAAACATAAATGTATCAACAATAAACATTGCTAGGAGGGCAATACCAGGATCATACCTACTTCCCTCCAAATGAATTTTACGAAAAGATTTACGCCAACGCAACTGGGACGACAAAAGAATGCCATCACTTTTGGGCTCAGCTGACAAACTGCCAAATAACTCCAGAATCGCTGGAAATCTAGTGCGAGGCAATAGCAAACAAATTGAATGTAACTTTCAATTGTGTTCCAACTCAGCCAGTATCACCATGAAAAATAGCCTCTCCCTCTTTTCTTAATAACTATCATCTGCTAACACCTAGCGTAAAACAGACTTGACATGGCCAAAAATTTGGGTGAAAAGATATTGTAGATAATTGTCTAAATTCAATGTAAAGGTTGGTGTGTTTAATTTTTTATTAAGCCCAGATCAAACTAATCTTAAATTAAAGATCAAGTTGTCTTCTTTCCAATAAGCTATTAAATGCAACATTAGTAAAATATATATTGTTGATATGAGGTTTAAGAGTACTAGGGTACTAACTACAAAAAATTCCACTGAAATGAATGGGATTCTTTGAATGTTCCAAGCTCAGACTTCTAATTTCCCCCCCCCCAATTTTCCACCGTATTTTAAGTCAAATTGTGCATAGACGTGATACTAACAAAACACAAAATGTTGAAGTCTCCACATGCCCTGTGCCGGGGAACAATAGTAGAAGATAAAACGCCCATCTACGCTAGCCAAGCACCAAATCCTACAGGGAAATATTTAGCTTCAACATTCCAGAAAACGTACAACCATTTACTAAAATCGGCATCCTACCGAATCTGGGCTGCACTAATCTATAACCGATTCAATATGAAATCCTTGGATCCACTCAGTTTATTGGATAATCAAATTCAGTCAAATAGTCCCTCCAGAAATTCACACTGTATAAGTAGGAAGTGCATTCACACCACACGCTACAAGTAGGAATTCATCCACATCACCCCCTGGCTACAGACCTTGGAACAGCACAGAAACGCAAGAAAAATTTGGGGCAGAAAAATAACAAAAAAAACGACTGTTGTGCACTGGTTTTTCCAAAATAATTTTTTTTAAAATTACTTACAAATTTCCATGATTTAAGATTGTGGGAACGGTGACACTGAATTTCTGCATGCATAAACAAAATTCATATTTACATGCCAGCACTGAAGGAATTGTCATATAAGGTTGCTGGACATGCTCACTTTCTTCAATGGAAGCAGTGGGCTTTGCTACAGACAAATTGAAACCGTGGGCTCCACCTCTAGCCTTTGGGTAGGCTCTAACTTAAGAACATTTGATTTATCATTTTGTATTATTTTAATAGTTATTCACACCTTAACAAGACAAGCTGCAAGTTCAAAAGGCCAAGAGGAGCACAGGGAAAACGCTACATCTTTGTTCAGAAACAGAATGTCCACGGTCAATGTCCATCTGAAGACTTCAACCATCCTCATGTTTATGTTTTTACACAGTACTGAAACTTGTTCATATAAAATCTGGCAAATATTTCTATATTGAAAAACAGGAAAGACATTTTTCAGGGTCTTAGCAAAGACATATAGTACTGAAAATGAAACTAACAGGAAAAAGATATATATATTTTAGCAAAGGATACAACACGACATTCTGTATTGTGTTAATTTAAGATATTGAAACAAATAACGTAGCACGACGTTACACAGATAGTAAAAACACTAGCCCCATTTTGTAATTAGTTAATTTCACTTTTTAACGTTGAAATGTTTAGGTATGATAAATTAAAATCTAGTAGAATTTTCAACCGACAAGCCCTCAGGACAGTAACAAAACGTAGTTTTCCTTTAGATTTTCATAGTGAAATATTTTAGCTTTGTCATTTAAATTAACAAACAATGATAATGTTGCATGAGACATAGCAATTGGGTAGAAGTTTTATACTGAAATCTTTATCTCAGTTTATGTTTTTTTTCATTATTCATTTAACTGCACAAAATTGCAACACCTCACTACTCAAAATAGCAATTCAAATCTGCCACAAGGTTCGATAACTTCCTAAACAAAGCCCCGACCGCCATTGCTAACGCCATTACACATTACCCTAACGAATAAGGCTTAATTTTAATATAATAATCCAATCATCATCAAACCATTAACTAGATTCCGAAATGCTTTACATTATTTTATGTAGTTTATTGCGGGTTAAATAAATGGTATTTTAAAAGATCCAATAACTAAGACAATGACTTAGCATTTTGCTCTGCTCAGATTTAATTTACCTATACAACCAAATATGCCAAAATAGCCACACCTATAAAACAAGTCACGGTTCATCATCCATGAACCTACCAGTATTCTACACGGACTTGCACACCCATTGCGCCGTAGACTTGCGGATTCTAGCCGATTTATTTTCTCTGTCTGAACACACTTCCTACTCGACTGGGTTGTGTTCCCAATTGGCCAGGACGTGCCGTGTAATTGCTTCCTCTTCTTCTTCTTCTTCTTCTTTGGTGTTAACGACGGTTGGTATCCAACGCTACTGGCGCATTACCGCCACTGCAGTGTAATTTCTTATTCTTCTCTCTAAATAGTATGAGAAGAGACGTAATAGGATACAAACTGAACCCAATATTTGATACACATCGCATCAAGAAAAATATATATCACATTTCCGCATTGAAATATGAGTATTAAATGAATTATAAATGAAAATTGCAAAAGCAAACATTGACAATTGAAATTAGGACTTTTTTCTTATATACACATCATCCCCCTCATAAATGAAAAAAATTAAATTAATAATATCGTGGCGGCCTGCGTGGATAGACAGACTGGGACGCAAGCTCTCCGTTCTCAAATAACTGCTTTTATTAAGCACCCCCACTCCGACCACGTGAACAGGAAATTAAACCGAACGTCATTAATAAACGAACACATCAACTTTACGGTACCTACATTACCCACATATATGTGAACACTCAATTATCAACAAGTGGAAGATCTCTGTCTAGATGAGACAAAACTTAAAATTTTAAAATCTTGCTCAAAACTAAGCAGCAAGGTGGAAACTGTCAACTTTGAAATATCTTACGAGTTCAATGACTGAGGTGGGAGAAAATGTGCACCTGTCAAATATATCCCGAACAGTCCACGAAGCTAACCAGTATTATATTGCAAGCCTAACCGTAACACGTTAGCGTCACCATTCCCATTCCTATTTACAATAGAAATAGTTTTTCTTTAATGTGTTCATTCTTTCCATTAAATTCAACTAAAAGATAAGTAAAAGAATTGGTTGGACACCATTTTCTATTGAATCAAACAATTGATTAAATTGAAAGAAAATTACTGTGGAATATCATTTCTTGCTCAAAAATCAAAAATAATAAAATGTATCTTTATAATAAATTTGTTGTGTAGTCAGGTAGCATTGGCTTCATTGCTCAGACACCTGTAAGTCAGAATTGTTATGTAATTGAAGAACTGCAGATAATTGAATAGTCTTGTTAAACAGACAGAGAGTACCACAAGACCATGAGTCAAACTATGCAACTGACTGTTACTGGCCAGGACTGAATATTTGTATCTTTGGTGATGAACGTTCTTAAAATTGCATTTTCTAGGAAAACCATCCAATGTTAGCCCCGGGAAAGGAATGTAAGCTGCAATATCTTGATATATTTGTCACTGGCTGCCCAGATGACTTCCTCCCATGGACACCTGACCCACCACAAACAAAGAGAGATGGTATAATTAAGAAAGTTAAAAAAATTCTTACATTGGATAACTTACAATGTCAATAGCTACGCTCACGTCAAAAGGGAAATTGTTTTACCTCTATGCTGGTTCAACCTCCCCATGCTTTCCCGAGGAGAGGTTTAGGTAGATCACACCTCACATAGACACACACGTTGCCCTAATAAATACTATTAGTACATTCTTTATGGTGCATATGTGCAAATATGCTCCACTATACTCTCATAAATACTATATACCCCCCCGGGCTACCCCAACTTCCCAACCCACCCAGGCTAACTCAAGAGTAAAGGGGGCGTGAGGAAATAAGACAGCAAATCAAAATGTAACATGTGGGCAGACACATAAAAACACAACCCTGCTCTTCAACACAACGCTTCGGCTGCATAGCATCTCAAACTGTGCAGGTGTGCAGGGAAATCAAATAAATAATATAGGAAATGCCACACATACACAGTTTCGGAAGGCTGGACGCCTTATGTAGACAGCTCTACTTCTGGTTGCTTTCAGCAGATGTCCATTATGAACCCCTGGCTCACTCGTCTATGGTTCCAGCTGGACAGAACACACGCCGGAGTGAACACAAAGAAAGTGCTGTGCTGGCTTAGCGTGACAATGCCAATCGCATTCACACATCAGATTGGAATTAAGGTGGGATTTCCCTTCAACCCCCGATTGAAGTCTGCCGTTAGCTCTACTGTCGGTGCGTCTCTGGAAAATTATCCCCCTTACCTGGAAGATGCATCCCTTGGGAAACAAAAGAACACAAACACAACACTGCCTGACAATGAACCTAAATACTAAATACTAAAATATCCAGCTATTCTGCTAATGGGCTCTCTCCCATTAACATAACTAAATTAATAAATAAATGTTGGCAGCCCAAGCCAACACCACTTGTATGGCCTGTGCAGCCCCCAGACCTCAACCCAATACAGCATCTTTAGCATGAGATGGAACAAGCTATTTTCAGCATAAATGTACCACATCACATTGCAGCATTCTGGACTAACATTCCCGTGGAACATTTCCAACACCTTGTTGAATCCATGCCCTGAAGAATTCTGGCTGTGAAGGATGCATACCGGTCTCACCCTGTATTAGATGGCCACTGAGCGTATGTTGGTTGAAGTTCAACTAGTTAGCTGGTTGTACCTATGTCTAGGTGATGACATCATTAAGTGAAAATTATTATTTTTCAAGTTTTAGCTAAATAGTTCAACTGAGTGTTTCTGATTCTGAGAATATATGATTATAATCTTAATATTGGCATTGTATGCCCTAAAATATCCTTCCAGAACTTTAAGTTAGGAGACTGGACAGTACAGTAACATACTGAGTTACACAAGTTCTCGTAAAGACCTAGCGTTGACTCTAGTTTGTGACTGGTTTTATGTAAAAAATAATTGCGAGGAAAACAGTTAACTGGAAAATATAAATAAGTTCAAAACATAATAAGTTCTTTCAAAAGGTTAGGGGGACGATTTGGCACACTTCAAAAAGTTGTCCTTTCCAACCCTCCAAACCCCCATACAATCTTCCAACAA
>JAOVYW010000074.1:9087280-9119054 GCA_025775045.1 Hiodon tergisus | reverse complement strand
TTTTAGAGAGGAAATTGATGAGAATAAGTCAGTTAGAACCAGGCGATTCCATGTGCCTGCTGGTGTTTGTATAATTAAGCAGGTGACTATGCAGACTGATTGGAAAGATCCACCAGTCCACTGTTCTCAGAGCCCATTTTCCTAATGATTTTGCCAAAAAGGAGGAGACCAAATAATCATAGACAATTACATCTTAAAAACAGTTCCTGGGTCAAAGCAATGGTCTGGATACTGTGTGATGGAGCAAGACATTTTACGCTCTGGGCAGTGAGTGACTGCAAAGCATATATATAGTGACAATGGACTGCCCTAAGAGGACATGGTCAGCTGACCGTGATACAAGGCCAGATGGCACAGACCCATGATAAGAAAAACCCATCTGACCAGTATTGAGCTACTCTGCACATTTACCTCTCTTCTTTCTTCTCCCTGTCAATTAGTCAGATGGGTTCAGTTTCTGGAGGGGCACTGCTCAATACGAGCCTGCTTCAAGGCAATCAGAGCCTGTTGTTACAATCTCACAACTCCCATTTGCTTCTGCTACATAAAATCATCACATTTGCATCCCATTCATTTTGGCAAACCCTAGACAGCAGTGTTTTATCAACATGACAAACATCTTTTTAGGCTTTTGTATGTGATTGAAAAGGGGAAAAAGCATGCAATATTCTGGATTATTGTGTAGATTTATGATGTAGACCATTAATACATATTTGCATATTATTGAAATAAAAGGCAAGTTTAAAAATGAATTTAAGTTTTAAATTTAAGATTTTCTGGTTCATACAGTTAAAATTTATTAAATGGGGTATTCAAAAAATAATAAACAAAAAGGTTTTCCTACTGAACTTCTTAAATAAAAGTGTGTCCACGTACATATTAGAGCCAGGGTTTTGAACAAAATACATTAGAATTTGACAAAACATAGACACAGTGACATACGACTGCTGCTGAGGTTAGGAAGGATTTCCAGGGAATTAGCTTCAAGTTATGTGTGGAGAGCTTGTACTAGCCTGACCCGGCCACACAAGTTTGATCATCAGCAATGAGGCGGTCAACATACAGAGACAAACCTCAAGCGCGCACACACACATTCATTCACACACATATTTACATGGACATACGCACACACACACACACACACACACATATGCACTGCAAAAAATCAGTGCATACCCTGCATACCCAGATAAATCGACACTGATATACAATATTTATTATTATTATTATTATTATTATTATTATTATTATTATTATTATTATCTCGTATTATTAAAATTTTCCTTGTCTGTTCCTAGCCATTCAATTTGTATGTTAGTAACCACAAAGGTTACGCTACTACTCTTTACACATCTTAGGTTTTTAATGGACACAACCTTACAGTAATCCATTTACTAGTCAAAACTCAGTTCCACTTCGCTGGCACTTCACCTTATCACCATGGGTTAACAACGGTTTTCCTCCACCTTCCTCTTATCCTAACCACTATATGTGTTTGATCACTGAATTAGATCCAAACCACTAAATGTTTGACTGACATACTTTCTTAAAATTCTTCTAAAAGGGAATTATTTTCTTCTAAAATCTTAAAATTGCAGTAAACCTTTCAAAAGTGGGAGAAAGAATTTAGCTGTTTTTATGAAAAAAGCGACCACTTCCTCTTTACTTGTCTCCCAACTCAAACCCCAGCCTCTGGCCACGTTTCTGCCTGCAGCCTCTGTTTGTGTACGTGTGGGTGCTCTTCCGAGGGGACAGCGGGGGGACCATGTCTACTCCCTAATGGCACAGAGACAACAGACAAGGTTCAGAAGCTTTACGATCCGATAGCCCAACTGGGGAATGGCTCCAGGGTGGGGTGGAAATGAGGTCTGACTGGAAGACATGAAATGTTTTCTTAATTTCATAGTTGGTATTTCACCTGTGTTAACACTGCTGTTCAAACAAGACTACAGATGGGGGTCCTCAGCAAACACTAGGCCTGCAGCTAGACTCAAGGATGGACCACTTTTCGCAACAAATAATGTGCATTGGTGTGCTTTCTTAGGAAAATGTTTTCGAAGAAAGTCATTAACAAATCTTTAAAAATTTTAAATGTTGATCGCAAAAAATTGGTTTTGGTTCAAAACCACTTTGACTGTGATTGACTAAGGTTATGTAACTGAAATTGTCCCAGGAATTTATCTGGATATAAATAAGCAAGAAAGGCAAAGGCAAATAATTTTATTTTTCCCCCCAGAAATTGCCAAGGGATCATCTGTATGTCTTCCTGTGAATCTTTTTTCATTCTAAACAGAGGTGATAAAGGATATTTTGTGCAGGTAGTGCATGCTGATAAAAAAATAGCTTTTACTAAACTTTAATTCTCAAATTTTCCTAAATAAGGTAATTCATCTAAAAGACATCAGAATAAAGAAAACCATTTTTTAAGCAATTCTATTTATTCATTTTGCTACCTGTTTACCAATATTTCACTCCTCAGCACATATTCCTGTGTTCACTCAGAACTCTCTTAGTCTAAAAGAGTTCGCCAGCATAAAATGCGAAGTTACTGAAAAATGACTGGCAGCTTTATTTACTGTGGCAACCTTATTGGAAGGTGGGACCCATAGTTCTTGTAATGTTTATATTCCCAGTAAACCACGATTAACCATGAGCTGGGAGATTATTATCGGAAACCTGTTTCTCTGAGCTCTTGACTCTCTCTATGCTTGCTTGACATTATCCTCTGCGCTCTTGAATTGTGAGATTGAAATTACGCTATACTGCATATATGTACTGCATTGCCATGTATATGTATGTATCGATGGATACTGCCTAATGGCCTGTATGGGAACAGGTGTGGATTGGTATGTATTTCTGGCAGTCCAGGAATATCTTGAAGGTTGTGGAATTCCCTGATTTAGGCTGTGCCAAGAATAAACCATATTGTATGGTTTGATCTGATGTTATGTAATTAAAAGGAGAATTATTTTTTTTATCTTTTCGTTTTCTACTTTAAATTCAACTTAAGTTAAAGCAGGAATGGTTCAGCACCTTAACACTTCGAAACACAAAGCCTGAAAAGTGTTAACCCTCCTATTGTCTTCAGGTCAAATTTGACCCGTTTTCAAGTTTAGATGTGTGAAACATACCTTTATTTTTAAACAAGACTTCATTACATCCTCAACAATGGCCTACTGAATACAATAAAACACATTTTCTTTTTTCTTAAAATGTCTATTTAAAAAAAAGCTACATTAGTAGTAACTAAAGTACTGGGTTGTTTATGCATAGAAATACATAGTAAATGTTGCCAAACCATCATAAATAACAAAAATTACAACAAAACAAAAATACCAGTATTAAAATCCTGTAATAATAGTATAATAATATTGTGTAATAATCAATTGTAGAAGGGCACGCAGCAAAAAAAAAACCTATGCATACACCCCCACCTGTCCCCCAGCTGTATAGCAGTATATAGACTATACTCTCCACAGGACTGTGGCTGTGGAGGGAAGACAAAAAGCCTGGAACAAAGGAGGAGTTGGACAACTTGGACAAGGCTCCTACACTTGCAAGCAGATGACAGCAAGGTGGCCATTGGTCATCTTTTACAACATCTTGGATGTTTCGGTTTGCAATGCATTTGTAGAGTGGACTGAAATTAATTCTGAGTGGAACTCTGCAAATCCATACAAAAGGAGGCTCTTTCTGGAGGAGCTAGGAAGAGATATGGTGAGCCCTCATATTGAACAACGGCGATGTCTACCCCGAACCCCTGCCTCTGCCAACGTGATGATGCAGCTTCAAGCCAAGGATGCAACCGTACCTATGCATCCAGCTATGCCTACTGGAAACAAGAGGACAAGATGCCAGTGCTGCCCTAAGAAGAAGGACACCAAGACCAGCGCCATTTGTCACAAATGTCAAAAATGCATTAGCAAGGCACACACCCAAACATTCACAAGCTGCCCATCATGCATATAAACATGAACATATACATGCATAAACACACAAACACACACACGCGCGCGCGCGCGCACACACACACACACACACACACACACACACACCTTGCCGGAGATGACACTTGTTCATAAACCTTGTTGTGTGATTGACCAAAATAAAGTGTTGTTCTTGGAAATTAAATGGACTTTTCTCTTTTTTTCATAGGAAAGTATATGCTGTCAATTTTGACCCATAACACAACAGATTTCTAATTTTAACGTATAAGAAAATACAAACTAGATATTTTGGGAATTATTTTGTTTATCATCAGCCTCCCATGGTCTTAATAATAATAATATGTAATATATTTGCCTGTTCTGTTCATCTTAAGCAATAAAATAGATAAATTGTGCCTATTTTAAACTAAAAACAATTGTTCATTGTAAGCTAAATGTGCTCTAAGGTACATAAAATATCATAAATGTATATATATATATATATATACCAGCCACCTCTGGTCCCTTGCACTGCTGATGTTAGAATTCAGTGTGGGTCACGGGCGAAGTAGGCTCAGGAAACCATCACACACATTCAATTCAGAAAACCCAATTCTAGTCTAAATCCGTTCCCACTCCCCACACACGAGCGTGCTTGCAACCCCAGAGGAAATTATAATGCAGTGCACCATACTGGGAGTATTCACACTTTTAATTGTCGTAACAGAACCAATCTGCAACTCAACTATGCCACCCCTAGTTTACAGAGTTAGGGGACCGAAAGTATATATAGCAGAGGCCAGGAGTATTTCCAGCAGAAAGTATTTAACATGAATTAAAGTGGCAAATGGTGCAGTTTAACAAAAAGTTCTACATTATAAAATAGTTAAAATATCAAACAAAAAATAACTTGCCGAATACTGCAAAGATGTTTATTGTGGTGGTTCCGTGCCTCTGGACACTCTATAAGAACTCTCCTTATCACAGCTGGCTAGAGGTATCTAGTGGGGATTCAAACCATAATGAAGGGTGAATAGATGACACAATCAAATAAATGGAAGACTAAAACTCAAAAAAGGACAACTCAATACAAAAATAACCAAACATACAAACTAAATTTGGTTCTTCTTAGACTAGTTATGTGGGTGAACCCCCATTATGCCCACTCATGACATAAAACAAATGCTGTACAATAAACTGCCTATAAAACATATATCAACAAGATCAAAATATGTAATCTAATAAAACGATAGAATGGTTCGCCCTAAATTCGAACAACAAATTCATAATACACATGCTTGCTACTTCAGATGGTGCCTTCAAGTCCAAAGAAACTATTAACTTTACTGTTGAGTAGGATTTTTTCTCAATGACGATGCCAACAGGCAATTTCAAGAGCACAAAAAACATCTGAAAAATAAAACCTTTCTATTTTTCCCAGGGAAATTTTACACAGACCCTGAACGAATACAGAATTTATATAATGTTAAACTTCGCTCTATCTTTTTTTATTATTCTGATAATGATGGCTGATTGCCTATCATTACAAGCACATTTCACAGACTGACACGCTCCAACCCGACATTTCTGACTAAAAAAATTACCACCAACTGTCCAAACACCTCCAGCTCTTTGGTCAAAGGCTAGCTAATTACCTAACAACTAGCTAGCTAACAACATTAACTATGTTTGTAACTTTTGCACATACTAACCTTCAACCACTACCTTAGTTCACTATGAACAGATCTACTGTGGGCAGGTCTACCTAGTAGGGGTGCTCAGTAAGGTTTTGCCATGTAATTTTGGAGAGGATGTTCCTATTTTCATTACTTTACTGAAGAAAGACAAGCTAATTAAAGTTAGCTGAACTTAAAGTGTTGTTGTTTACCAGGACCAAAATCAAAGCTCAGACAGATGGGTGGGATAACTTACTTTTGCTAAGTCCAGTGCTACAGTCCTCTCAGTGTAGAACGCTAAGCAAGCAAAGCAACAGTCTAAAATATTGGGACCTGAGATAGTGGAGCAGTTAATTTAGCCAGATTGTAAGTTTGAATTCCCTGTCTATTTTGCTACAGAGGCAGGACCCAAGTCTTTATAATTTATTTACAAAGGCAGGAAGTAGCAAGCTTAGTGAGAGTAGGGGTTTATTTTGAGTCATTGGTGATGAAGGAAGGATGCCTTTACAGACTAAGCAGTTGAGCAGCTTGTGATTGTGAGAGTCTAAGAGTTAGGATTTATGCACATCCACTAGCCTAGTCTATACATAGATGTCATAAAGTCCTACAAGGCATGTTGACTTATGCCAACTTACAGCACCAGGTAGGTTGGGATACAGGGCACCACTCTATAACACCCCCCTTCACCAGAATAATAATGTATGTAATAGGACTCCTAGAGAGTAGCAGAGCAAAGAACCACATTCTTGTAATTTGCAGCCGGTAGCCAGGCCCTCATGCCGGGGAGAAAGGGTTGATTGACAATATGGAGAGGGAGGGCCACACCCTCTAAAAGTACCTCGTAGTGGTTCCACTAATGGTAATCACACTCAGGTGCCACCAATCCCAGTCCATTTAAAAGACCCTGCAAAGCTGGCTCAGGGAGAGATAGTGAAGTGTAGACAGAAAAGGCTTGATGGTTGAAGGTTTGTGCCTTTGATTGGATGTTCAAAGTTTAGTTTTCCCTGAAAGGAGGTTTTAGTTGCCAGTGTGGCAAATATTGGGCTATTTGTGTTTAACACGGCAAACCCTCCCCCAGGCCTCCTTCTCCTGGCTCTCTCAGACTGAGCACGCCCTCGTGTGCTACAGCAACACTTTAACATAAGCTTTCTGTTAAAGAGAGTTTAATTTCAACAGAATGTCAACGCACACAGGCACAGCTATTCTGACAGGTAGGCATTCCTAGAGAGATCTTAACAGATCAAGGCACTAACTTTACTTTGCATGTCTTGTAGCTGGCGAATATACTACTGGTAATCAAAGCCATTAAAGCTACTCAATACCATCTGTAGACTGATTTAATTTAACCCTTAAGAGTATGTTTTGGAAGTTTGTTATAGCTACTGGATCGGCATGGGATCAGTCGCTTTCATTCTTTATCTTTACTTACCTTGAGGTCCCACGGGAACTACAGACAAATTAGGTTGTCAAGTCGGTGGGACCCCTTGATGTCCAAGAGAGGCCTGAGAGGGAGATCTTCTGCCCCAGGCCAGAAAGTTAATATCGGACAGTGAGTGGGTTTCTAGCCAATAAGTCCAATATGAGTTGAAATTTGGTTAAATTTATCTACAAACTCCACACACCAGATTGACGAAAGAAAATCAAGATGTACTGTACCAAGTCAACCTGCTCATTGGCATAAGAACAGCTCTCGGCACATATGATTCATGAGGAAGCAGAACTGGGAAAGCGGTATTTCCCTACAGCTAAGGGACCTTGGCACCTGACTGCTTTTATTTTGTCTGAATGTTTTATACCTAACCCCCCCAGTATAATACACATTTTGATAATTAAATCCTTCTAATATGAACATTTATTCCTCTTTAAATGAATCGTTTTTACTTTGCTGCCAGAAATGTATTTTTTTTAAACAGACTGTAAAAAAATAAGACCTTCGTCAACAATAGCGTAAGAGCGGTTTTACATATGACATGCAAAGTTTTTAAGCACTTTTTGTGGCAACATTGGCAAACGACCTCAAATGCAAGGTTCTAGTGATGCTGCTGCTTGGTTCTGTAGAGCTTTCATCCAGTGGTGTAGGTGAGTCTGTGCTTCTGTTTGGACTCAAATTTAAATTCCAACCCAGGCTTCAACCCCTGCCCTATGTCTTGAATCATGCCTTTCGATTACCCAGAGATCTATCAGTTCGCTGTGATTCCTTTTAGTCTTTAGGAGCCTGACAACATTCCAGAGGATGATGGACCAGGTGCTGAAGGTGGCTACATTAATGATGCGGTTCTCTTTAGTTCTTCCTGGGAGGAACTTCTCCAGCACCTAAGTGAGGTCTTCCACCAGATCTATGCTGGAGATCTGGTACCAATACCACTAAAAACTTTCATGCAAAGTGCCACTATTTTGGTGGTTTCTCTGAAACGAGTCTGTCATGCATCATATGAGCATACGTAAAGCCCTTACACTTTTGCAGAATCGAGCTGAACTAAATCTTGAATCTGTTGGAAAATATATGAATAGATGGGCAACATTTTATTATGCATCTACGGGGCTGGAACTGACTAGCTAGCCAGTTATCTCACCTGGCTCACCCTCCTAAATCCTGATTATCAAAGCTGTGTCTGGAGGGGAGGATGCAGGATCTGGGCATGTGCTGCCATTCTCACCCCTACATGTGCCGTTTCCACCACTACAATATCTGTCTTTAGAAAAACACTAACACTCTCATGATGGAAACTTCTAGTTTGGCTACACATGCTTCCACGTCCGGACATTGAAAGGAGAGTACTTAAAGTGCATACATATCCAGCCTGCACTAGGTGCTGTGGAGACTGCTGTAACAACGGGATTGCTGTAACTTCGATGCAAGGTCAACACTGCAACAATATCCAAAAACCATTTTGTCTTTCGTTTGGAATTTTAACCTAACCGATACACCAGTTGGCTAACTAACAGAATTGAGGGTGAAATGCATTCAGATAAGCCTGAGTAAGAAAATTGTCCAAAAAATCTAATTCTATGTCACGGTTTCCCAGTAAGATTGACCAAAGGAAAAACTGCATTAAATTGTACCACTATGATAGACTGCGGAAACTTTTCCACATATTTATTTAACATGTTAACATGACTGTCCAATCTCACTGCTCAAAACTATTGAAAATCTGCAAATCTCAGTGCAAATAGGTCCTAGGGGAGAAAACTTCTTCTCACACTGCTTACGTATCTCGACTTGCTGAATAGGAGGGAGATTGACACCTAATCACAGAAACATTCCAATGAATCAGACCTTTTGTATTTCCGGCACACTTTTTGAAGTTTGCCACTGTCTTTAGATGCTGCCATATTAATTGTATTCATGCTTTTCTGCATGCGCAACCCTTCTCTGTAAATTTACTGGACTTTTTAAGATGACACTGACTGCCACCGTGGTAAACATTTCATAATTTAAAATTGTTTGCAGCTGCTGGGGGTAAATAAACACTATTTAATTAAATTTTCTGACTCCTGAATCTGCCTACAACCAGGACCACACATGTCAGAAAAGTTTCAGCCAAACTTGTGATGATAAATGCAGATGTACCTTTGTGCATTGCTTTTCCGGTTCTCCTCATAATAGCATGTACCCCCTTTTAGTGAATAAGACTTTATGACTGGCGACAGTCATATTGGAGACAATTCATATTCTCCTTCAATTGAATGGTCACCTGCCAAACATTAGCTGCCAAAAACTAAACATATTTGGCTCTATGTAAATCACCGATGCAAATTTAATTGCAAGTCACAGAAGCAAAATGAAAGAAAGAAAACATGTCAGCCTACATCCAGGGATAACTGTAAAAATTTCATGTAGGAACTGAATTACCTAAATTACAATTAATTACCAGCTCCGGTGTGGCACGTAGCTGGATGCCTCACTCTCCATTCCTGGCCCAGTAAAAGGTTCCACTAATGGTAACCGCACTCAGGTGCCAACAATTAAAGACTTTCAATGAGCCAGGAGATCTGGCTCAAAGGAGGGTTGAGTTGGTTGGTGGCTGGTGGTTGTATGTTTGGAGAGGGTTTTTTGATTATGTTTGGCATTTGGAAGTTTTATCATTTTAATTTTTAAGAGTTTAAAATTTTTTTTACTTTATTTATTTTTTATAAGGTTTTTGTTATTAGTGTGTTTTTTTGGTTGTTTTAATATTTTGTTATTACATGAATTAAAAATTCCAAATGAAACCGAAACCCCTGTCTCCCTGTCTCTGCCCACCCCCGGGCAAGCCCAGACGTGCTACATCCTACCTAAAAGCAAAAACAACAAAGAAATAAATGCTATCTGAAGTTATCTGATTTTTTTTCCAGTTACGATTATCTCTTTCTTATCAACCATTTCCACTGAAGAGATTTATCTGGCAGTTAACCAGTGCAGACAAATTAGTCCTTTCATCAATATGCACTTTAACATAACCAAAAAAAAAATACTTCACATTGGGTTGTGTTTTTATCACCATCTCAGTTTATACATATAACACGCCGGCGTGCTCTGCTCAGGAATAATCGTGACACAACTTCTGGGTTCTACGGCTAGTTTGCCAAAAAAGTTAATTTTTGCTGGTTCACAAAACAAACTAAAACAAACACTTCAAGGATCCCCCTCACGGGTTCACCCCAAACAAAACAAACTAAAATAACAAATAAGGCTTAATGCCAGCACTCCCGTCCCCCCTCCCCCTTTGTGCTGCTCCTCTCTGGCTGCCGTTCGCCCGCCCGGCTCCTCTCTCAACTTCCAGCCCAAACTGAGAGATCACAGGCTGTTTACTTACTTTCATCATTACCGTAATCCTCAGCAGGTCCTGGTGGGCGTACCTGAAACGCTCCTGCACGTGTTCTTGAGACGGACACGTGGCACAATATACCATCTCCGTCTCCTTCAGTTAATTCAGCTTTACATAAGCATATACATATTGACACTAAAGATGATAATTACTCAGTAATCTGTCCCGAGTTTTGAAAGTAACCAATGTTATAGCAGTGTTTCAATTGAAAATGAGAGTTGATCCTTTGAAAGATCATGGTGAAGGTAAGTGATCCTTTTTGGGATGGAGTGCATTTAAAAAATAAAAAAGTGCACCTGTCCCATTATGCAGCAGATTAATTTATCATCGATTCTTGCAAACAGTTCAAAATATGTAACATCTTTACAGATGATTCAAAGTTCTGTCAGACGGTGTAGAAAAAAGTCATATAATATAACATTTTAAACATTCTTTTAAAATTCTGGCGGGCCAATTGGCAGAGGGCCACATATGTACTTAAAGGTTGTCTGCAGGCATTAATAAAGAGATTTGTGAGAGCCAGTCTTTTAAGGAAACCATAATTCTTGTTGTAATGTGGCTCTCCATTTACAATTTCCAGGTGATATCCACTTTCCCAGCTGGCAAATGTAACGCGCATGTAGCAATACTTCTAAAAGGGAATCATTATCCTTGCAGATCTTTCTGTCTTCATAGTGGCCATCATCTATTCTACTGATCTGCCAAGAGAAATGTAATTTGCTTCCTGCAGCACTATACACTCACTGTTCATTTAGCAACTGATTGTGGATGAAACTACACAGTAGTGAATCTTTGGGTGATTTACTAATGTTTGTTATTTGCCCTCTAATAAGAGTTCATTAAGTATAGGGGATCTTTCTATTGGATATCATATGCTGGCATACTAACCCAATATGGGTATTTGTATATTAGTAGTGTAGTAACATTCCCCGACACCATGTACACTTGCTCTCTGTTCCCATTTGACCAGCACTCCCCAGCCCTGTTGACTGCTTCCCTCTGATTTCCATTTCTACCGCTTTATCTCTCCTATCCAGTATGAAGCCTTGTTTGTTTCCTGCAGCATTTCTGAGCATTATTCTTGTTTACGGGTCTCCCGTGGTATTGACCTTTTTGTGTTTTTGACTCATTGTCTCTTTTATACACCTGATCGATCAACCTCCTGTCTGTGACCCAGACAACAATTTTCCCCACCTCCATTGCTCTGTTTGCTGGATCTTTGACCTGGATTGTTGCTAACCTGCTTTCTCCCACATTTGAGTCCTCTACCTCTCTGGCTGTCTTTACCGACAGGCGTGACAATAGCTCAATTTTATAATGATAATAAATTGCATTTATATGGTGTCTTTATATCGTCCCAGGAATCTCAATGTGCTTTACAGTGAAGGGGATGGGGGGACTCACCTCAACCCACCACCATAACTTTACACAATAAAAAACCACAGCCACATATCACTCATGGGCGCTGTCACATCACTCGTGCTCACACAACATGTGAAAGTGGAATTCTCCATAAATCTACAACCAGCTCAACACTGCACAGGGATTACTTTTATTAACACTGTAATCCATGAAAATATAAGCTTTCGTTTTCTGTACTAATTTTTCATACAATATTCAGAATTCAAGAAACCTTCAGCATTTTACAGTTAATCCAAATTCATGGATCGACATTTTTAAAACATACTGCCGACCTCTGTACATGTGTTTTTTTCATTACACAGCTCAGACGTCTACAGAATCACACAATAAGAATGAATTTACCGCTTTTTCATCCCCACTGCCGAAGGTTCCAGGCATCCGCCAATTCAGTTTTCGCCGCGAGAACTCCACCACTCAATCGACAGACATCCATGCATACAAGAAAAGTTTAAACTAGGGTTTCGGTCCCCCCCGCTCATGCGGATCCTTATGTGCACCCCGTATGTGCATACCTCTTTATCTCTGTCCTGACTTGCAGCTAAACTCTGACTCGAATTCCGACCTCCGACACCAACACCTTTGCCACTGTCAAAATCCTCCTTTTATCTGTCCCCCCCCCCCCCCCCCCACTTTATCGGTTCTCATCCTGACTACCTCCAAGTGTCTATATCTTTCAGGGGGATACCCTGATTGTCCAGAGTAGGCAATGCTCTGATTAGGTGGTGTCCTCAACCCCAAACCACTTACATGGCGTCCTACTGATTCAGGAATTGCAGGCTCTGCAAGCAACATGGGATGGGGCTTAACAGAGGCAAAGTCCAGTTCTGGGACTAGTCCAGCCGGGCAAGGCCACAAATTGTTTAGGTGAATAGTTCTATAGGGCCCATCCTTCTTATCTGGTCAAATCTGATATACAAGTTGACCTGGACATACCTCGGCAATGACCAAAGTTCTGCACCGGAAATTCTGGAGCAATACCATCTCTTCTGGCAGCAGCTATAGAGCTCGGGCCTTCTCATCATACCTGTTCTGATCCCAAGCTTGCCTCTGCCAAGTGTGGCTCCACACCCAGGAATTGCTCCAGGGTTCATCGCTCCTGTGGAGGTGTCATACCTAGGCACAGATCCACAGGAAGCCATGCATGCTGGCCAAAAAGCAAATTATACAGAGTCAGACTACTATCAATGGTGTTGTTATAAGCCTGAATCAGAGCTGGCAGCTTGGTTGGCTAATGCCCCTGTTCTTTGGTATGCAAAGTACCTAACAGCAACACTAACATTAAATTAAACCGTTAAAAGACACAGTTATCTTGAGGGTGGTATGGGGTGGTCTGACTCCTCAAACACCCATACAAGTCACATAGTTGTTGCATCATCCCAGATTCAAACGCACGTCCTCAGTCTGTCAATATCCGCTCCGGACAGCCATAAGGTTAAATCAACAATTTCCACAAAGCTTGCCCTGCTGTCTGCATTGTCTGATTCTTGGTTGGCACAGCCACCACATACTTTGAAAAGAAGTCGATCATAAACAAGGTGTAGGGGTAAGTGCCGGCCCAAGGACAGGAAATTCAACACCACTACTTCCCAGAGATAGCTGGTGACAATGGGCTTCATGAGTGCCCTCACTTCCGGTTCTGCTTTAGCCACCGCACAGTCAGTACACTCGAGGAGAGAGAGCTATGTGTCTGGATTACAGTCAAGCCCTGGTTTTTCTTGGAACAAACCTGTCTTACTTCACAATCCTCTCGCTGCCAAACCCTCCAATAAGTAAAGTACAAAGGTCCCCATCCGGGGCTCTGCAGCTAACATCAGCCGCTCATCCTGGCTTTTCTCTAGTTTAATGGGACCTACCCATGCATCCCCCGGCATAGGATATCCACATTCTGGTTAGTTCGACCTGGACTATACTTAACCCATTAGACCACAATTGAATTCTAGAACACTGCTGCAAATAACTGTGAATTCTCAGGTTTTTGTTTGTTTTTTGACACATACCAGACAAATTGATGTAGTTCAGAACCAACAAGAATAAGACAACTACAAGTTTTTTTAGTTTTAAAGACCACAACTTCCTCTTTAATTTGATACCAAAAGTAGGAGGATATTTGCATTGATTGTCTGTGTAGAGACAATATTTTATGGAACTAATTGGTACTGTACGACACACCTTGATCGGTTTTTCACCTGTCTCAGTGTTTTGTCCCTCGTGTGTTTGTTAATTGGTGCTAATTAGCCCATTGTTGTCTGTTCATGGTCCTCTGTGTATGTCAGTGTGTGTTCATTAGCCCCTTGTTGTCTTTCAACTACTGTACCTGTTCCACATTTCCTTTTGATTTGCTCCCAGAATATTTATACCTGTGTTCTCTGATGGTCAATGTGCAGTTCTGCTTGTCTTGTGTACTACAGCTTTCCAAGTTCTGTGATTTTGCGTGGTTCCCGGGTTTGCCTGCGCTGACCCTGTACTTGCCTGCTGGTTTGTACCTTTTGGATTCTAAATTACTGACCTCTGCCTGCCTTGAACTGGTCTTTTGCCTGCCCCCTACTTTGTGAATAAATCTTTGCTATTGCAAAGTGTCTGGATCTGGGTGATCTCCTGAGTCCTGATAGACAGAAGATAGAAAACTGTTGAGTTCAGATTCAAAACAAAAAGTGGATGGCATCAGTGATGCTATATTTGATTCTTTATTACTCAAAAACATTTGCGTTTCACATATTTAGAGGCAAAATCTCCTACATTAATGTGTTGCTGTCCAGCAAATTGTTTCACTCATTTGCTGGCTGTCGCTGCATGCTTATGGAATTTATGGACTTTGCTATCTAAAGTGGCTAGCTAGTTATTATAGGTAAGTTTCTACAGGGTAAGTCAGCTTAAAAAGTAGCTATCACTGCTGACTTTCCCTCCTGCTGACTTGCATAGTTAGCAAAGTTTGCTGTTGACTGTCAAGTACAGGAGACCAAACCCCTAAAGGTCATACAAATTTTATACTTTTCAATAAAACTCATCTCTGCTGTGTCACCACCTATAATAAGTTAAATAAACCAGATAAAAATAACCAGAAAAATATAATCAACCAGTGATAAACTAAAACAATTAAAGGATTAATGCTGTCGCACACCACCAAGTTCTGCATAGTTAGACGATTGGCATATGTTATCACTCGCTCCTGTCTGCTTTGTACCTGTGACCAAATTACCCCCAAGCCCTCCAGACTTGCATCAGTATACAACAGAAATGGTAAGCTGAAATCAGCATTGGTCAAAACTGGGGCACCCAACAATGCTCTTTTAAGCTCCTTAAATGTTTACTGACGGGGGGGACCACTGAATAAGAGTCTTCATGTCAGCCTTCCCTACAAGTGTCGATTCATTGGAGCAGCAACGTTAGAAAATGGCAGGATGAAGAGGTGGTAATATCCCAAAAAGGAATGGAGCTGGGTCTGTGGTATGGGCTATTCCTTCACAGGTCCTTCACAGCTACCTGATCTGGATCTGTGGCCACCCTCACCTGCTTCCCTGATGACCTTGATACAGCACCTACTTCCTAAACATACAAAACTTCTGGGTCTGCAATTTCAACCCATGTTGATGCCTCTTGAGGACCTGACACAAATGCTCCAAATGGCTGCTGAAACATGGAGAGAACACAATTATATCATCCAGGTAAGTCAACAGGAAGTCATTAACCATACCTCAAAAGCAGCATTGCATGAGGTGTTGGGGCCGGGGCATTACATAATCTAAAAGGTATTTGATTAAACTGAAAAAACTGAAACAGGAGTGGTAAACATGGTCCTGCCTGTCTACTTCGATCTCTCAGCATCTGGGCACAAGTCGAGAGCCTTAATGTACCCCTTCAAGTTTGTTAGAGACTCTTCTATCTTGGGTAATGGATAGGCATCCTTGTGGGTTATCTCATTCAGCTTCTGGTATTCCACATAAAACCGCTAGGAGCTAATTCCTAATATTCCATACACAGTATGCCCTCAAGACCAGGATTGGGAAAGTACTGGGCTATAAGTTCTGGGAGGAATTTCACCCAGTTATTTGGCTAACTTATCGGGCTGGTTACAGGCGAAAGGTTTTCTCTCAAGGTTCATTAAGCTGTCCCTGGTTGCCTCTTCTTGCCCATGTGTTGTCCTCCATCTTGTTTGTAAACCTCCCCATTAATAAATAATTTTAATATTTACCAGGTGGTTTGGGTTTATTTCATTTAAATAATGATTAAAGTTATCTTTAAATAATATTCTAAAAACTCCTACAGATATAATAATAAAATGACCAAATGAGACTGATAAGTAAAATAAGCTCTACTGCATCAACATAAATAGTGTTTCGTAAGATGAGCTGTTACCCTGCACCTAAAGCAGCGTCATGCCCTTTGGATGCTTTTCATCAGAGAAGAGAACATGCTTCAGTCCACTAAAAAAACTAGCTTGGGAGGAAATTGACCTTTCAGCAGGACAGTGATCCCAAGGCCAAATCAACATTGGAGTGGCTGAAGAATAAAAGGGTGAAACTCCTACAGTAGCCCGAATCAAAGTTTTCCCATTGAGAATATGTGGCATTATCTGAAAATTGTGGTCCACAAGCAACATCCAATAACCTGGAGCAAGTCTGCCATGAAGAATGGACCAAAATAACTCCAACATTGTGTTCAAATCTTTAAATAAACATATTGACTCCACAAGTGTCACATTACATTGTAGCACAACCAGAATGCCATAGGTCCACATAAGAAAAGACAGGAATACAGCCTCATTTAGCCAGTGCCACCATCTTTTACAGTCTTCACCACTGAGTCAAACACTACATTAAATATCTTTAATCCTAAACCAGTAACAATAACCAGTCTACCAGTCTGCCATGGTGGACATACCCACTTTAATGGGAATAATGGTAACCAATGTTATGAATCCCTGACCCATAGTGCCAAAGAGCCCTCATCCTAACTGCCACCATCACAAAATGTAATAGTTCAGAAAAAACACTGGAAATTTTTAAAAAAGATAAAATGCAAAGTGTATCGAATACAACTAGACCAATGATGTGGACCAACTGAAAAACCTGCAAGTCACCCTGGAGAGAGACGGGATACAGATGGGACAGTTGTGTGGCCCTCTTGTGGTACATTATATATGACACTTTAAGACGAGAAAGAATGGGCCGGAAAATGTGGATTGAACACGTTCTGATTGAAGTTCTAGAAAACGTCACAATAATAATAACAACAAAACAAAAATTTCACTATTACAAATTGGCCAAATTATTTTATTATTTGTTGAAGATCAAACAACTGATGTCATTCCCCAGAGCCTTTGTGTGGTATAAAATGTCAAACTTATTACTAATTTGCCTCTATTGGCAATTTGAGATGCAAAGCGAAAGAGACCTGGAGAAGATAAGAGGGGAAAAAAACATCGCAACACTGCAAGAAACGGAAAAAAAAGGGGGAGTGACTCGTTTCCCTCCCTGAGAGCAAGCTGTTATATGAGACTCATCCTCAGGCAAGCTTTAACAATTTAGTCCTCTCTCTGATCCGCATCGCGCTCGGGTCTTAGCACTTAGTACATCTGCACACAGGGACACTGGGGAGGCTCTCAAAATCATCGGTTGAAATACATGGACTACATTGCTGAAGATACGTTGAAACGCATGGACAACGCCAGACGAAAATATATAATTTATGAGGAATAAATAACTAATAGTTATAATTATAATTAATCGATACATATGATATATTGTATGTACAACACATCATATGACTTTTACTGATAATATTTTTCCATTGTTGTTGCTTTTTTTAAATATAAAATTTATCAAGGAAGTAAGGCTAACGCGTTATGGGTACCTTGGTTGTAATGATTTTACTTGGAGCGGTGAGTAAAAATATGCTTCTGCGTTCATTTAAAAGTTTCTTACTAGCCAGACAAGAGAAGCTCTGTTTATATCAGGTAATATCATGAATGTGTGTGCACAGCTAGGTAGATAACGACTCATGGGAGTTAAATGCGTGGGGAAAAGCTGGGTGTGTTGTAATATTAGTGTTGGTACGGAAAATTTGAGATTGAAGGAATTTTCCTCAGACGTTTTTCTTCGTGACTAAACTTGTAATAGTTTTGCATGTTGTGATGATAGTTAGAATTTTTTAGATACTGTCACAGCGCCAAAGTATTTTGGCAAATAACCAGTAAACGAAAAGGTAAGGCGAACAGGTGTTTCACAGATTTAGTGTTTTTAAATATTGAACAATTCCATTGATGCTGTCTATTTTGTTGCAGAGCTGAGCTACTTCAAATGATGCAGTGATATTAGTAGTCGTAGTAGTAAAATTAATTCATGTATACTTATTTTCACTGATATTAACATGCCACCTCGGGTTTGTCTGAAAGTCAGTCATGTGCTCTCAGCTACACGCGGATGATCAAGTTTGACAGGTCTGGTGGACGAGTAAAAGTTCAGGTATATCTTTCACTGGGAACGCGAAGTGATGTTATCAGCAAACGCACGCCAACCAACAAACAACTCCCAGACTTTTCCATTCGTTCGTGCAGGAGGAAATACGCTGTCCACTGCAATTTTAGTATGTAACTAGGGTTGGTGAAAATCAAGACGTATCATGCCCCAAGCAGTAGATTGCTGGGTAGTCCGAGACCTTAGTTGTTGCAACGTCCATGCAGCCCATAGTTTACAATTGGGATATCATATTTCGATGCAGTATTCCGTGTCCCAGGACAGATAAAAGGTCGGTAAAGATCGATGTCACTGTGCTAACGAAGTCGATTCACAAGCAGCTGGGAATTCAAGAGATACTTTTGCACCTGTATGTCTCTCAGTGGCACAAACTATTTTATTTTATTGCGCTGATGAGAATGTCACGTTATCTTAAATAAAAATATACTTGGACAATTCACATTTTTTCTGATTTTCACAATTTCATAACCGCGAAATTTAATTTGCCGCTGGCGTTCCAACAGGTTACTTGGTTTTGAAGGATTAGCGGAGCTTCAAATCCGTCAGTCCCACAGACTAAATTGAATGAATGTGTCATTACCCTGACTCTTTGGCTTTTTCAAATTGACATTTCGACTAATTTAAAAGTTAATTCATACCGAACCTTTCCTTTAATTTAAAACACCACGATGAACATATTGCACACCCGCCTTGGAAAGGGTAAACCTGTTAAGAACAGTTTTTCAAAAACAGTTTTTCAGCATTTTTAAACAATTAACAAGGTGTATCGATCTATTTTGGTGATACGCCTAAAGCATGAGCTAGGGCAACGGCGTTTAGCGAGTTGAGGTGTGGCACAACAAAAGTTGTAATTTTCATGGCGGTTTATGGTGGAACCAGTGCAAACTCAATTGTTCAGTGTTGGCTTAAACTAGTAGCCTATCAACATATAGGTGTGGCAAGGGTGCTTTTCATAATAACCAATTACAGCTGTTTGTTCCCTTTATGAAGAATGGCTCCACTACATGATTTCTGATATTAAATGTCGCTGCCTCCCTGCCAGCCCTTCAGTACACTGCAGACTAATAGTCGACACATGCACCGTTTAACCCCGTTTTAGGCATAAATGCATGTTTGAAGTGCTTAGGTTGGTTGTTTTTGTTTGTCATGTATTTATTTATTTGTTACCACGTACAATTACAAACACTAATGAGCGTATTTAAAGCCCTAGTAATTATAATTATAATAGTATATTATAATTATAATAATTTTTTTTTTAAAACATATAAAACCACGATAAAATTCAAATGCAATAAAATATTATCATAAATTAATTACGGGCAGTTGTACGTTGTCATTGCGGTATTCTACATGAACACTGATAACCTGAAATTTATTAACACTAAAATGCTTTAAAAAGTGTTTGTAACGTGTTCTCGAATTTTTTTAAAGTAAAGATAGTATTGAGAGTAGTAACACGGTTAAAATAGCACTTTTCGCTTTCAATTACTTTTCGCTGACAGACTGGGTCTGTGCCTGACGTCACCAGTCTATACAGACGACGCTCATTTGGATTTGGACTTTTGAGTGGAGCAGACACATACTATACTACGGTGGAGTTTGTTTAGTTAATTGAAACAGTAATAGTAACAGTAACATACTAAACAGTATATTACTGTTTAGTTAGGTATTCATATTAAAGTTTATATATACCAGACGTAACAATCGACAAAGGGGTTTGTATAGAGGCTTACCTTAACCTTATACAGTATATTTGACCAGAAAATTCCAAAGAGCAAAACCCCCAAGAAGTACTGCATCTACTTACAGGATGTATGTTGTTAATATTTGTGAAAAAGTATAATAAATATGTACTATTTATAATCAAATACGCTTTTAGTTTACTTCTGTTTTACAATTGTTAACACTTATCAGTTAGTTTGGGTAATTTATGTTTATGAAAATAAAAATAAAGAAAAGCGCTTACTCAAAACGTTTGTCAGTGTTATGTTTGGAGGTAATCTGGTATCATATCTTTGGAAGCTAGGAGCAGTGGTAGAAACACGTGTTCTCCTTGCAGCCTTGTGACCTGACTGGGTTCCTGGCACTGCTGCAGGGTATGCTGGTTTCTTAAAATATCGAATGGTGGAATAGGCCTATTTTTTCCCTTTCATACTAATTCGCCCTCATGTTATCTCAAGTATCGACACCCATGCCTGAGGCTAAGCTAGAGTTAAAGAGTCAAAGACAAAACTCTTAGAAACAAAAAAGAGGGTTGATTTTCAGTTTATGAATAGGACATGCCTTATGAGATAAATGGCTGTATGTGTGTAGGCTTTTTAGGTGGCTATGCTGAAGGCACTGCTGGAGTAGCTGTGGATGGAGCATGCAAAGGGAAATGATAGGAATGGCTCTGGCTGTAGAGTTGCTTAAAAAAAAGAGAATTAACTAGACGCATTCGATTCTGGCTGTTAGCCGTGGCGCCGAAAATAAGGTGCAGATAATGAGATGGTGTTATAATAAGAATGTTACAAAGGATAAACAATCCCAGAGCTAGTTTAACCTGAATCTTTTTAAATCTTTAAAAACAAAAATAAATAAATAAATAAAACAGAAGGTTTTGGTAGTCAGTACAGGGAATAGTACTGAAAGTCACCTGGGAAATAAGAGTCAGTGTCCTATGAACACTGATGGCAATTACTTGTGGCGTGTCATAAACCAATGCTGACTATTACCTAATAATGAGTTATTAACCAGTAATGAAATAATCCAGAACATTAGTTTATGTTAATCTTGTGCCCTTGGACAGAGTTATTTTACGATAATAGCCTCTGCAAAAGTGAACTTTTCCAGAAAGTTCCAGAAGTGTCATCTTAAATAAAAGTGTGAAAGTAGTTACATCAGTTACTTGGATGCATACATTAGCTAACTAAATGGATTGTAGTACAATTAGCTTGTAGTAATATTTGTACAACTACCTGGGACTGATACATGTTTTCATAAGTGAGCTGATTAATAAACAATCCATGAGACTGGCCTGTATTTAGAAGTGGACCAGTTCAAATACTGATGTAGAACCATGAAACATTTTTTCAACACTGATGTTATTTCAACACACAAAAAAATGCACAAAACATGAACTGAGGCTCTAGAGACTGCATTGAAAATGTGTGGACAGGAGATGACCTGCACCGTGATAAAATATAGCAGAATGCTGGGTATGTTAATTAGGGCAGTGGAATGACGATTCTGTCAATTTCATCTGCATGGTGATTCAAGGGTGCCCAAGGGGGACAGCCTCTATCTCACACTCAAGGACCTCTTTGGAAAGGCAGCATTCCTGAGACCTGAGTCAAATGAAGAACTACTTGTTTACATCCGTCACAAGTCTGGGTGTGAGGTACAGCTTTCATAGGTTCAGTAGAGCATCGCCTTAGAGTACCATAGCGGGAGGAGGTGTATTGTGGAGATGTACAGCTCCTAAAGTAGTACTCCAGCATGGTCATTAATGCATTCTTCAGCGGGGCACACTGTACCCCAAAACTGATAACAACATGTTCTTCCAACATTCTTTCAACAAATAGTATGAACTCAGAGTGACAAAAAGCAAGGTATGAGCTGATTGAACGATCTACTTGATTGGGAGAATTAGTTAATTGCCTGATATTAACAGAATGATCTGAAACACATTTTATTGTATTTCCAAGCAGATCCTACACTGCAGGAGGAAGAAGTGGAGTGCTTTTTTTGTCAATGGATTGGGAGTAGTATCATGAGAAACAGTGGCTGTGCTTTAAAGAGAGCTAAAGGGCTGCCCCTAAAAGGAGTGCATACAGCTGCACTACTTTGAAAATCATAGATTAGGACCAGGATAAAGTAAGAGAGAATGTGTTGGCTATATGTTCTCATAAATCCGCATGTCTTATATCATATATCTGTCTATGTTTAATGGTTCTCTGCAATTTTTTATTGCCTTCCTGTACGTGCATATTAATGATGCAAGCTTTCTCATGGTTTCCATTTGTTTCCTTGGAAAGAGTGTATGTGTCCTTAAACCTCTGTCTGTGTCTCACAAAGGTGTCGGCGCTGGAGGCCAACAAGTCCTGTGACTCAGGCCAGTACACCACAAGTGGCGAATGCTGCCAGCAGTGCCCGCCCGGCGAGGGAGTGATAATGATGTGTGGAGCCACACAGACTGTCTGTACTCAATGCCTGGATAGTAAGTCCCATGCAATACCGTCTTCCTTCCCCAAGCCTGTCATATCTGTGATTTCCCAAGGTTTGTTACCATTGCCAAAACTGATTGGCAGTTCCTGAGTAGGAGAAGTATGTTTTGGTGTGAATGGGTATGTAGATTCTTTAGTGGCTATGTTTTTGGCAGTGCTTGAATAGAAAATTATGAAATGATTATTTATTTTGGAAAGAGAGCGATAACTAGATGTGTTATATTGAATGATGGTTAAGGGAAAGAGATGAGGTGGGAAGAGGTTTCGAATAGAGTGTTACATGAGGTTTTCATGCTAGAGATGTTGTGTTTTTTTTTTTGTAATTATAGCTTCCTATAACAAGATTTTTTATTTTTTAGATTTCCCATGTTGGGTTTAAGTGAAGAAGTTCAATGCATTAATACAGATCACAGTCACCACAAACAAAATTTTGCTTGATTTATTTATTTTTATTCCCTCATTCTTGAACATTTACTTTGCAATCTGTTCTTGTTTCATATATACTGTATACACTGTGTGCAATTAGTCTGTGCCAGCAATGCTAGGTCAAAAGCCAGATTGTGTCATATCCATGATCTCCCAATCCAAAAAACTCCTTGCTAGGCAAACCAAATTACATTATACAATTTTGAAGTCACATTTGAGTAAAATACTGTTATGACTATAGGTTAACTAACTCCATATATGTTTGACTTAAGCTATATATTAAGTGCAACACTCTCATGTTGACTGATTGAGGTCAAATTGCACCAGTGTGTTTCTTAAATACTTGATCAGTGCCTGAAAAAAAAAGTAGTGATAAAAGAAAACAAGAAATTCTCTTTTTCTGACTAGTAATTTAGTTTAACAGATTGTTAACAGACGACATCGAGTCACTTTGACTATTCTACTTTACAAAACTCTCAACAATTAAAGTTTTGGTTATTGTTTCTAGTTTTCTGACTACATATTTTTTAAACAGGATATTCACTAGTTGACGTATAAGAAAAGGCTATGGTTCCTGGCTAGACATTTTGTGTTATCTGTTTATTATTTATGGTTATATTATTATTATAGACTGATCGGAAGTCACTCATCATCTCTTGACCTATATTGTGGAAAGGACATGCATAGATGTGTTTCATATGCAAATCCCAAACAGGCACTTTTAAGTCTTTTTAAGTCTTTTTACTAAAAGGCTAAATTGCAGCTAATTGCTTGTAATAACAGATCACCTACTGTGTCTGCTTCAAAATGGAATGGATCGTCATAAGTTCATAATGCTCAGGTTACAAATGGATTGATGTGGCACGTCGGGGCATTCCAGGTCCAACAGTGACCGGACACATGGTAAAGGAGTGCTAGTTTACTGCTTTTATTTAGCATTAAAACAAACCAAAAATACAACTGATTATTGAACCAGATTGTTAACTTTAAAAAACACACACAAGCCAAAATAAACAGGATTTTTAAAACTTTGAATGCAGAATTAGGAAGTAACAGTAAACAAACAATAAATAAGAATTAAAACTAATAATCAACCAAAGACAGTTGGGGCTGGGGAAAAGTTTCAAAACCCACTCATAAAAATCTTCCAGACCAAAAACCATCCAAATCGCTTCTCTCTTTTGAAGTCGTTTGGAACCGCTGCGCGGTCTGGTTAAAGGAACCACTCAGGTGCATCAATGTTGCAAAGGCTGGGGGTCTGCCTTTCTCCTCAGAGCCGGGGTCCACCTTTCTGATATCTGCCTGGGGGGTGTCCCAAAGGCTGTATGCCACGACTGGATAAGGAAAGTAGTCATACTACAGTAAGAAAGGTGTGAAAATATTAGATGTGTTATATGTCAGTTGGGTTGCTCTGTGCTTCCAGGTTTAAAGAGGCCATTTTAAATCAGAAAGTGCTGGATGGTGTAGAAGAAAATAAAATGTGTGTGTTTATGTGGAAAATTAATTTGTGCGTAAAACAGTCTACTGTTAATTAAAACCAGAAATAACATTACACTTAAACAGCTGGAATACGCAAGCAGGAAAATACCTACGGGCCCATTGTAATCCAGAGGAATGAAGTGAGAAGTTTCTAACCAAAGCACTGCCAATTGCAAGTAGCAGATGTTACTAGTGGATATAACATAAATCATTTGGACGTCAGGAATAACCTGGTGTTTTGAATGCTATTTGAGTTACATTTTCTTTCAGTTAGGCGTTCAAGGCACATTTCAAATTTGTAAAATAATAGCACTCATGATGCAAGCTGTATTTCTTTAACCAGAATAATCCACCTGAAAGAGACATGGGCTGTTGTAATTATATATGTTATTCTGAAATTTTCAGATGACTATGTTAAACATATATCTTACAGGGTATTTCTGTACGAGTATTTTAAGAATATTTTAAGTATACCTACAAGTATTTTAAGTAAACATATGCACCTGTGCATTGTTTTTACCTGAACAGATGGACAGTCGACAATCTTTCAGAACAGATACTGATCAAAAGTGTCTAGGCCTACATAAAAGTCAAGGAACTATGACTATAAGAAAGCAGCATGTCTTCGGTGTCAGCAGGCATGGTTAAGTTTTGTTAGGACTGGAAGGCCTGTACAAATCTATGAATAGTTCAGTCTTATATTTCTCAGAGCTAGTGGGGCCCTGTTTTTTGTTTTTACAAAAACAAGTCCATTACCAGGCTGGCCTTGCTGCCTGGTTGATAGGAAACATGAGAACAACCAGAAGCAGTCCTGCACACTGCCAAAGATGTTGCTTAGTCTCTTCATAATAAGATTGACTGCTGCCTTTTGGACATCTGCCAAAACAACACGTCTCAAACATTCATAGATTGTCATCTCTAAAAGCATATCTTTGATCACCCTTAGATATAAGTTTCACCTATCTACTCATGTGGAAGCCTAGGACAATTTCTGAAAGGAAATACACAGCCTTTTCTGTTATAAATAATGTTATTGATAATGACCCCTTTCTCATTGTGCTATCAGTCGTAGGATATGAATAACTACTTTCATCTTAGTTTATGAGAGGGTTTTTTTTGTTGTTGCATATAACAAAAAGAAGTTTTAACCAACAAATGTTTGTCTTTAAGTTTGACTCCACCACTCTCCATGTAGTTCATGCATCATCATGCCACATTTCTGTTCTTTTCCCATCTTGGGAGGGTTTGCAGGTCAACGTTAAAAATTATATAGTAGGAACTTGAACTCTGAGGTTAAAGAATTTGCGGTCACTGTAACCTACGCTTATTTGTGCGCTCGTCCAACTGTAACGCAAAGCTGTTAGCTGTGTAAATCATCTTTTTTTTCTGTTATTTTACAGTGAAATGTGAGCATAATCATAGAACTGTGAGAGGTTTTTTTTACACTAGACCCTCTTGCCACACTGCAAAATAAATCACCATCCTCAATAACTTTGTGGCTGGGAATGACTAGGGACAGCGAGCTGGCATGACGATTAACCCAATGTTTGCCTTGTTTTTGCAGAAGACAAAAATGGATTGTGTTGTGTGTCAAGGGAATTCTGTGACCGATGCAAAATATGCATGCTTTTATAAAGTTTTCCAGTGCATCCTCACAGCGCTGTCTGACCCTTTCTATATTAGGAAGTATTTGCTTAACTTGCTAGACTCTCTGGGTTAGGATGTGTTTGTGAGTGTATCTGTGTGTACACACATGTCTGTGCGGTTTGAGGGTGTGAGTGTGTGTCTAAAGAGAGATTGGCAATTAGCAGTTTAAAATAAGGATAATAAAATACATGCACCAACGACAGATGACAAAGCAAGAGTAGAAGATAAAGAAGCGGCCCATTTGAGCTGTACTGGGATTTTAGAGATAATGAAGATGGGACCTTTACCTTAATGTCTATTATCAAATATATGGTTACTGGGTAAATATTTTTATGATATGCCCTGAAGCACTGGGATTTTTCCCTCTCCCATTTAAGGGTAATCCTGGTTCATTGCCAGCTCAGCTGAATTTCCCACCATTTCCTGGGTAGATCCTACTATTAGACTACAATTGGCTTGCATTTTTTGGAAACCTCACGGTGGGGGATAGTCCATTCCCTATTTTTTGTTTTGGAATTTTTTATTATTCGAATAATTTTGATCTGAATATAATAGTTTTATATTTTTAATAATTTCCGCTGCTCATTGTTGGGTGAATTTAAGATTAATGGCTACATTCCAAAATCAAATTTTGTTAAAAGCAGATCCTGTAAATTGCATTTAGACTGGCAAGTGAAAGACATTTTCATTTAAAGCAGACTTTTCTTTGTCTCTTGTCTCTTTCAGACGATAGACAAACAAGCCAGCAAAACTGTTCAACATGTAAATTTGTTTCCGCAAATATGAATGGTTTGCCTGTGTTCTGAGTAGTTTAACTGTGTTCTTTGGCAAAGTGCTATTTAATGTTGTTTCTGCATGCCCTCTCCTGTTTGGCGGCGCATAGTAGTTTGAATGCCAACGGATTAAAAAAAACATTTTAAAAACTGGTATCTATTCTGCGTCAGCTTGCGTTTAGAGCTGTGTCTCATTGTGGGCAAATGAATCTCTTAGAGTGGTAGCAGTAGTAGGAGTCTCCACCAATGCGGTGGTGCAGATGACCAGGAAATGATGGGGAATTAATGGGAGTTTTTCAATATATAATCATCTAGAGACATAAGCCAGCTCATTCATTGGGTATAAATAAAGCAGAAAATGCGCTGAGCCGCACTGTAACATCGCGGACACCCTGATTCACACAAGAGACACGATCCTGATGCTCTTAGCAATGGCATCGCTCATTCACGGTAGTTAAAAATATATAAATTAGAAAGGGCCTCACTTTACTTTTCGCCTAAAGCACCCCCCAGTTATGTGCTTATCATTTAAAAAAAATACTATCCATTGCTCAGGGTGCACTTTGTTGATGTTTTAAATTGCATTATTGATGGTTGGCATTATGGTAATGAGCTGTATAGAGTGAAGGCACATGGGTCAACGATGGGGTGAAATAGTTGAGCGGACACACTTCTACTGCAGTGAATTTAGTGGTCCCCACCACAGTCCTCCCCACCACTAAGCCAGTTCAGTGTTGGTATCTGCTCCCTAACTCTCTTCTCCAGATTACCCAATATCATTACCCTGACCTAACTCACGTGGCACTTCAACCAAAAATATATACAATATTACTTGGATGTGAGGGGTCATAGACAATCGAGACATAGAGGTCTCTCTCTCCTCTCCTCTCCTCTCTCTCTGTCTCTGTGCTCTGCGGTGTTTTTATCTGCTGCTCAAAAAACAATTAAATGGACATTGGGATAACACAAACGGCAGTTTGGCTTTGCTACAATATCACGCACCACTTCCACACCGAAGGTGTGGCATAGCTGAAGTGCATGATGTATTTACACTGGGACCATCTTCTGGAACACCTACAGTTTTCCAGGTTTTGAACTGGAATGACCTATACAAATAAGAAGATAACTAAAAAACATAGAATTTGTGAGCCTTGTAAACACTTATTAAGTACTCTTAAGCCTGTGAGAGGATTGGCACTGTATACAGTTCCACTCTGAGCAATAAAACCAGGTAACTTATATAATGAGAAGAGTGACACTGCCTCGTAGGCAAAGTGAATTTAATTCTTCACTGTGGGGTTTCTAACTTCTCAAACTTAGTTGTTGAACCTCCGTTCTGGTTATATGTTTATACTTCAGCTTCTTTAAATTATAAGGAATTAAACAAACGTAATTTCACTCATGATATGATATGGTCAGATATCCTTTAAACCTTTAAACCCTTAATATTACTATTATAATTTCTATTGAGAAAATAAAATTAACATGGAGGGTGGGATGTATTTCCCTGGAGCTGCTTGTAAAATATCTCTCTGGTTAAAAAAAATAATTTTTGAATAGATATATTATATTATGTAGGAATTCAATGTATCAGCAGAAATCTGATTTATCTTTAGCTCGCTGGTTTTATTCTAATTCCTTGGTGTGTGGCCAAAGGACCACCTGACTTAAAACTTAAGTTTTAGATAACAAAATCCTATTGGATCCAACAAGGGCACAAAAACGACCATTCAGCACAGAATTATACTTTCAGAAGCTGCGCTGCTGAATAATTGAATGTGTTTTCTATTATATCTAAAACATCATTCTTTATCAACAATACTTTTCACAGATTTAATACACTTTCAAGAGAAGAACTTTATTTTTTAATTATTTTTGTTATCTAACCTCCCATTCCTTCCTACTAATTTTGTCTTGAAAACATTTTGATGATTTTGGTCAACATTGCCTGAACTTGCTGTCTTCCGCTGTGTTGCTGCCTGCAGGCGAGACCTTCTCTGAGAACTACAGTCACGAGGAGGTGTGTCAGTCCTGCACACAATGTACAGGCCTGATGCGCATAGCGACGCCCTGCACCGACTCCAACGACGCCACTTGCATCTGTGACTATGGCTACTTCATGAGTGAGCTGTCAAGGAGGTGCGAGCCGTGCACCGTGTGCCCCGAAGGACAAGGCGTGCTGGAGCGTTGCGACCGCAACACTGACACTATTTGTGAGGAGTGTGTGGATGACACCTACTCTGAACAGGAGAGCTTGCTGGATCCCTGCCTGCCCTGCAGCTCATGTGATGAGGCCCTGGAACTGCAGCTGCAGGCCTGCACTGCCATCAGTGATACCGTCTGTCAAGGTGAGGCCCAGTCTCAGGTCAAACTGAAGACCAGGGATCATTCTGAAAACCTATAGGGTGTGTAGTTAGTCCTCCTATATGTGTTGTGAAAGATGTGATGCCTACATTGTATCCATTATTTACCTGCTGGCATTTTTCAGCTGTTTGAGATGCCTGGCAGGAACAATGAAGGACTTACTTCATGTAGTAATCTGCATTCTTAAGGGCCAGCCCTAAATCTTCTGCTCCAAATAATAGCAGGAAATAAACTGAGTCGAGAATTAATTCACTTTTAAAAAATGGGCTCTAGAGAGGATATGTGTGGGTGTTTCTGTCTGTGCCATGCAAGGTCAGCAAAGTGACTTTCAACAGTAGTCATTATAGATTTCTTCCATCTGCACCCAGATTTGATATGTGCTATTGTGACCTAAGAAGAAAGTAAGTCCATTGAGTTTTTAGTGCAATGCAAAGATACCCTTTAAGTAGGATAGAAAAAAAGAAAATGGGCCAAGAACTAAAAGAGCCCTTTGTCTTCTCGCATGAGCCATCAGTGTGTCTTGCCTGTGGGCCTGCAAGGCTGCTGCATTATTGTTGAGCTTGGCTCATTTTTGCAGAGAAAAGTATGAAATGGTAAGATCTCTGAATATTGTCATCATTCCACATGACAAAGACGGTTCACTTTTGTCATTTAAGCCTGTGTCTGACTATCCGCTTGAGTGCAAACACCAGAGTTTAATATAATAGCCTCCAAACAGAGACCACTTAGATTAGCAACAGCCCCTGGACAGAGAAGGGAATTATCTTTGTCTTGTGGTGTCGCTATGGGATGAGTGTACTCTGGGAGTGTGCCTCAATATTGCCATTCTCACAGTAAGACAGGCTTTAAATTCTTGGACATAGCATGAAGGAAAATTTTGCCTGTGGTTTATTCCCTACCCTGACTACCGTACAGAGCTTGCATTTTAGGAGCAAAAAAGGAATTCGGAGACCAATAGATTTCCTTCAAAAGTAAACGAGTGAGGAGGTCAAGGAGACTAATTCCAAAAGCTTATTCAGGGCTCATGTCTTGTCACGCATTACAGCATGTAGCACGTGCACCTTTGTTCGCAGGTTCAAGTGCTGAATTAATGTCTTTGCATTTAATAATAGGGAAGAAACTATATTCTCAAGTCAGAAGCCAATAATAACAACAATACTGGGGACGCGATTTGTTACGAAATGCGAAAAAAGTTGCATTAAGAAAAAAAGTTAAGCATTCCTTTCAAAATAAATTGTTTCAGACAAATGCAAAGGCTTCCACACTTCCAAACTTTTTCTTAATTAGTAAATTGCTAACTATTAAAGAAACAAGTCAAAGTCTGACTTTAAGTCTCATGTAACAGTAAATCTGAAAAGAAAACATGGAAATCTGTGTTTGCGAAAGAGATTTTAGGCTTAATTAATAATGTTTTGTGCACAAGACCTGAAGTCACCTCTGTAAGCCCCTGCTATGGAGAGTATGGAGAATGGTTACCTTATTTTTAATGTCAGCTTTACCACAGTAGCCGCATTGCAGAGCTAGAAGGGGCACCTAGAAGGGGATATCTTAAATCGATGCTTGGATATGCTGGACCGTTTATTTTTGTTTTTTTTAACAGCATGCATGATTTATGAGTTCAGATATTAGATGTAATGCAAAAGATATTGCTGGGGATGGATTTTAATGGCATTGAAAGTTTATTGTGCTCTTGTAGATAAGGAATGTAGTTGCTCTGAAGAAGATGATTGGAACATTTCCCTCTCTTATAAGCACAAATCTTCTCCAGTGTACATATACTAATTCATTTCACATGTTAATGATATGTGGCATGATTCATTTTTGAAATTCACAATCCAGTTCACAATATGTTTAGTATTGTATAATTGGTATAACTGTTTATTGTCTATATTACATTGATTAGTGTATGGACATAAATTATTTGTAATTTATTTCAAGATGGATAAGCGTTTTCAATTTTCTAGTTTTCTAAAATGTACTAATTACCTTTTTATGCTACATATTCTATAATGCTAGGAAATAATCAAGTTTATTTCTTTAATAAATGACAAAAGGGACATAAATTGCACAATCCAGAAAATAAATCCAGATGTATAAATGAGACGTTGTAACTAAGGCATTGCAAAGTATTTATTGTGATATGGCGTACAGAAGCCACAGCGGGGCATGGGTATGTGTGTTTCGTGTTGCCTTTATTTAATTGGCCTCCTTTTTTGAGGTGAAACTGTTTCAGTGTATTGTGAGAGAGGACTTGGCAGAGCAGGGCAAATCAGATTCAAAGTTGAATTTCTGAAACTTGTTCCACCCTAATGTCCAGTCACAATCGTTATCTGCCTTGCCTCTAAATCAGGAACAGAAAGCCTAAGAACGGCAGTAATTCCATTCTCTATTTTTATTACGTTTTGAGAGGCCTGCTTAAGTATTTATGTTAGCTAGCAAGTTCCCCAAAAAGTTAAACCCAGTGACTTCATGACAATCATGGGGTAGTCTAAGGGTTGCGTGCAATACCGATAAATGTGACCCCATGTGTATATATGTGTGTGTGTGTGTGTGTGTGTGTGTGTGTGTGTGTGTG